>VSWD01000006.1:46463326-46517525 GCA_033119305.1 Pinctada imbricata
CTAGGCTTGGTACTTGACCAATCTACAGTCTTCTACAAGCGCATTCTTAAAACTTGCACTCTGACGACGGGAATCCATCACGGGTCCTGTCCAAACCTCTTAGAGAAGACAGGGCCCCGACCACCTGCTATTTCCGTGGTAGATGGCCTTCCCAAGTCGGCATTGTTTGCCCATTGATCTCGTTCGTTTTATATGTAAACCATTGTGTTTGATGTTTCTATGTTGTGCGTTGACGTTCCTTGTCCCTTTTGCGTCTATTTCTGTGCGTGTCTGCTCTGTGTTTTTGCTTTGGATGTTTTGGGGTTTTGCTGTGGGTGCTGCAACCTGGTGTTGATGGAGATCCCCTCCTTTGTTTTAAAGCAAAACATATTAATCATAATAGTTTGTCAGTTATGGGTTTACTACATATTCCTACTCGTTTATTCAAGATTTGAAAAGGACTGGATAGCAGGCGGAGCCTACTTAAGTCCTCTCCCGAGTGTCAACGTACAATAATCTTAATATTTTTAATGTACATGAAATGCAAGCTATTTATATATATTTATGTTGATACACAAAAATATTATATAAAGTAAACATCGTGATGAACATGAAGTGAACAACGCTATGCTAATAATTGAATAATATACAATATTTACATTGCAAGTTGATTTCCTATGTTTAGCGCCTATTCAATTATGACGTTCATTTCACGATGAACACAGGTTGGTCCCAATCAAATAACGCTAGCGCAATAATTTCAAACAGTGGCCGGGGCATACTGATGCTGAATTTGCGAGAAGGAGGAGATTCCCAACATGTGTACGGGGAATGAGACGATATCAAAGAGAAGAAACAGACGGGGACAACCAAAATAGAGTATTCAAACCATTGAAATATGTATAACAGCTCTATGTACGTGTATATGTACAGTTTCCACAGAGTTAATGTGTACTTCGATGTAGATGGATTTACAGAAATGAATTTATGCAGCGCTGACTACTATGATATTATAAATAAGGCTTTATTCTCTTTAGATTGTTTATAAAAAGTTAAAATTCATTATGAAAACGTTTTAGCAGATATTTATAATTGGTATTTAAACTGTGAAAACGTTGTAACAGTCCATGTTTAAATGTTAACTACCACAGAGTTCATGTGAACTTGAATGTAGATGGCGCTACTGAATTGAATTTATGTAGCACTGACTTTCATAATTATAAATGAGGCCTTATTCTCTTCAAATTGTTTATAAAAAATCATGAAAACATTTTAAAAATAAAATTTTTTCGTTATCTTTAATATCAAACTGTTTATTTTGGTCCTTTGCAATGAAGTATATCTTGAGCTTCCTGGTAGGGAGATTTTCACTTAGTTTGTATAAAATGTCGAGGATGTTTTCAAAGATATTTTACATCTGAATGTTTATGAATGTAAATATAAGGAATTAGTGGGTTTTTTGTGTTCATGGCTTTTACACTCTGGTTCGACAGGCGCAAATCTTTTGAAAACTGCTTCGCTATTCACAAGATTTGCGCCTGTCGAACCAATGAGGATCACTGACGAGTGTTAAGATACAATGTACCGAAACGCGCATGTCTGGTCCATGCTGCAAACTTGTCTGTTCTTTTAAAATGATGCTATTGAATTTGAAGACATTTATCATAAATACACCTATTTGGGATAAAGAGATATAACAGGAATAGAACATGCTGAGTTATCAGAGAGAGAGAAAGAGAAGCCATTAATAGAATATATCAAAAATGTTTGCTTTCATTGATGTACTTATGAACGTATGTAAATATTTTACAATTAGTCGATGAATCTAAATTATCACTTCCATATAACACCAAAGTAAAATCAATTCGAAGTGATGGTAAATTATTTCATAATTCATTAATTAGAATTTAGCATTTCTGTATATTCTGGACATTGAAAAAAAATATCATCACAAGCATAAGCACAATGAGGACAACAAGAAAAATCAGACAAATAACTAGTAAACTAGTGATGCTTAAATAGTGGAAGGTAACTATTTTGACATGATGCATTTCTACAGAGTGGAATTCTTAAATCATTGCTGTTTCTTGGGTTATAATAATTATCAAAAGGTAAGTATGGAGCAATCATATCTTTAAAAAAAATGGGACAGTAACCACGTATCGTTTTAAAAATAGTAATTAACCTCTGATACAAACGAGTATTTTCCAGTTTCTTAATACCTAGTTCTTTGTATAAGAATGAAGTAGATGAATTGCATCTAAACCCAGTAATTATTTTTATAGCTTCCACTTGGACATTTTGTAGTAAATCACATTCATATTGGTAACAATTATTCCATACAACACTAGCATGTTTTAGACAGTAGATTCTCCCAGCCAAAGCGATTTTCATTTAATATATCTTCTTTTTTTTAAGTAGCGTCCTCTAGTTTCTTTTATTTTGATCTCAAAGATCTACATACTAGTAAATTATCTGTGACCAAAAAACAAAAAACTATTGGATTGATTTTCAATGATATTTTAGGCTCAAATGAAAAGTGTCCAACATGAACATGAATATGGCGAATCAATCATAGAAAAGGAAGAGTATGATCATTGTTTCTGATTGAAGAAAAAACAACTGTCAAAATATTTCGCGTATTTTAAGGAGAACTGTTACACTCCTTATTCAAGGTGCCCTGACGAGGACTGGTTTTTAGTGTTTATAGTCCATACATTTTGTGTTTGTCTCTGAGTTTTTGTGTAAAAATATATATATTGGACAATTAAGGATATTCACGAGACACGTGTATCTATCAGTGAGACACGTGTATCTTTAGTGAGACACATGTATCTATCAGTGAGACACGTGTATCTATCAGTGAGACACGTATCTAGACACGTGTATCTATCAGTGAGACACGTGTATCTATCAGTGAGACACGTGTATCTATCAGTGAGACACGTGTATCTATCAGTAAGACACGTGTATCTATCAGTGAGACACGTGTATCTATCAGTGAGACACGTGTATCTATCAGTAAGACACGTGTATCTATCAGTGAGACACGTGTATCTATCAGTGAGACACGTGTATCTATCAGTGAGATACGTGTATCTATCAGTGAGACACGTGTATCTATCAGTTAGACACGTGTATCTATTAGTGAGACACGTGTATCTATCAGTAAGACACGTGTATCTATTAGTGATACACGTGTATCTATCAGTGAGACACGTGTATCTATTAGTGAGACACGTGTATCTATCAGTGAGACACGTGTATCTATCAGTGAGACACGTGTATCTATCAGTGAGACACGTGTATCTATCAGTGAGACACATGTATCTATTAGTGAGACACGTGTATCTATCAGTGAGACACGTGTATCTATCAGTGAGACACGTGTATCTATTAGTGAGACACGTGTATCTATCAGTAAGACACGTGTATCTATTAGTGAGACACGTGTATCTATCAGTGAGACACGTGTATCTATCAGTGAGACACGTGTATCTATTAGTGATACACGTGTATCTATCAGTGAGACACGTGTATCTATTAGTGAGACACGTGTATCTATCAGTAAGACACGTGTATCTATCAGTGCATAAAAGTCGAACACAAAGACCGAAACCAGATTCCAAAAACAACAATTGAATGGCTTACGAATTTTGGGAAAAAAAAAATACAAAACCTTCTTGACTTACAGTCCACCAGCAGCATATGTTAGATATACTTTTGAAAACATACGTTATATAGTCGGGGACAATTCCCGACGGTATAACTGCGTCGCCCACAATATATATTCTTCAATACTTCCCGCACTTGTACTGGAGATAGCATTAGGTAAGTTGTCCTTTGAGTCCAGCAGTATCTTTGTCTCCGCCGGTTTGTCCATTTTTGTTTCTTTTCACATCCCGAGGATATCGCTCACCTAGATTTAGTATTTACGCACTGCATTGAAATATATTATAAATTTCCTTTCATCAAATTAGACCTAAATTTCTAAAACAAAGGTGTATCTCCCTCATTGCATAGCTCTGTCCTTAGCTGGGTTTCGGCATATTGTTTTCGGTCATGTTTAGAATTAAGCTCCTTGCGCCTACCCTCCAACGATTTTGGCCATATTTTTCACTTAAATACGCTTCTGAATAAACCCTTCACAAAATTTGGAGCCGTTCACTTTGGCAAGAGGAAATTAAAGCTCTGTATTGTAGATGGCGCCAGGAAAATTCACTTTGGCTTTATTTTAACTTTTCAGCATGAATTTCTTCTGACGAGGATTTAAATATCCGAAGCATGTGTCTAGTACAACAAAATTGGTACTATAGAACATATATTTCAATATTGACAATATACCTGTCGGACCCACAAAATACAGTACGTTTATCCCCTGAATAATTAGTGCGGCATGTCCTGACAATGCATTCTTCAATGCTTTCCGCTCTTGTACTGGAGATAGTTCATTAGGTAAGTTGTCCTTTGTGTTTCCGTCCAGCTGTGTCTTTGTCTCCGTTGGTTTGCCCACAGTACGTGTATCTCTATTCTAAATGTGATACATTTTAACTCAGTATGTACCCCTCAGAGGGCCTCACCTGTCACTTTAAAAGTGACATAATTTAGAAGTGACATAATTAACAATATCAGAAACACCAAAGGAGGACGACCAACAGAAATCATCTAAAATGCATAAACTGCTCCGTGTTTATCTCAGTGGCAGAAATTATATTGTGAACAATGATTAGCGTGGAGCGTTTTAAAAGAACTTGCATGTGATAAGAATTGACTGTTCAATTTTGACAGTATATTGGAGTATTTAAAGCTTTGGTTTGTCGTATCACAGATTGAGTAAAACCGCATAGTGAAGCGGTTTTACGCAAAATTTGTGATGCGACAAACCAAAGTTCATACTCCAATAAACTGTCAAAATTGAAATGTCAATTCTTATAATTTCCAAACCTCAATTTATCCCAAATTTCACCAAAAATACTTCAGAAATTTGTAATTTAGTACATTGCGTATGAAAATATCAACTCCGTAGGCGATCTAGTTCCCAAACGAAACAGAAATAAAATAATACGTAGTTGAAAGCCAAAAATGTGTAAAAATATTTTCCCATCTGGAGCCCCATTTTAGCATTTCATAACATCATCGTATGATATGACGTAGCTATTTGATGACGCGATCTGAAGTTCAAGGTCGCCTACATGCTTTGCTGATGTGTTTTGATTGTACACGCAAGAGCTGTGAGTTTATACAGACAGATTCTCTGTACCCATAGGTCTAATACTTGCAGAAAATGACATGGTTACTATCTTTTTGTATCAAAATATCTTTCTAGCATTTAGTTATTTCATAAGTACCAAGTTAATTGTGACAATTCATGACGATACTGTATTCTGATTGAGGCCGACGTAGGTCGCCGTCTTTTGATCTCCCATTTTATGTTCTGATAATATTTTGTTAAATGTTAAACGTTACATTCTTCATTTCGGTGAAAATACATCATTAGAAAAGTTTTTAGTTTCAATAATTCATAGGTTCAGAACGATTGTATATCAAAGATATTATTTGAAACAGTGAGCTTCGGTCTTTTTCATTCAAAGCTTTTGCACGTTGTCGTTGACAGTCGTCAGTCAATGGAATATTTCAAATGCAAGATCATGCTCGATCCAACAACTTGAAACTGTTACGACGGGAATGTTATTTTGAACAAAATAGCTGCGAGTTTCTGTTTATCTCGTCATTTTACTGCATTTTATGTCTTTCGTCAAAATTTAAGGACAGGGAATAGTCTAAGGGACTTTAAAAACAGGCACATGGCAACCGAAAAACGCTTAAAAACCAGGTATACCGGTACATCATCGAAATTGTCATAAAAATGGCATTTATTCTGATGTCGTATTAATATCTAAGTCTACTGCTTACAAAACTATTTTTCTTTGCATGATTATCATTTTCTTAAAAGCCGATCTTAGCAACATTAAATGATTTTAATGGAAGTAGTTCCGGCTGTTCCGGTATTTAATCGTGTTCATTGTTGTATGAAAGTAAGGAGGGGATCTCCAAGAACACTCGGTTGCAGCACCAACAACAAAACTTCAAAACACCTATTGCAAAAACACAAAGCAGACACGCACAGATGAGACGCAAATGGTACAATGAAGGCCAAATCACATAGAAACATCAAACATAAATGACAACACATAAACCAACGAGACCAATGGACAATCGGTGCCGACTAAGTACGGTCATCTACCACGTCAGTAGCATCCTAGATAACGTGCGCACAACCCTCCCACTGTTCCGATTACCCAGAGGTCTCGAAGAATTTACATTTGTGGTGTAAAACAACCTCCTCACTGTTAGCTGGTCACACACAAACAAGACTGCAAAACACAGGGACGCAACACGGATGAATATGTAAATGGATATAAAAAGAGGGCATACGTAATTCAGTCCGTGCTCTGTCGGCTGTAACGAGTTCATGTATGTTATCACCCAAGGAGTCCGACTGACATTTAGAGAGGTCAGTTGGTCGGATTTCTGTCTTCTCTAAAACGGTATGGACAGGGCTCGACATGGAGTCCCGTCTTCACAGTCAGTCAGATTGCAAGTTTTAAGAATGCGCTGGTACAAGACTGTAGATTGGTCAAGTACCAAGCCTAGTGTCGGTCTGGTGACATTAGTTTCATATCCAAGGTATAAAAGGTGTTTGATGTTTCTAACGCATTTTCGATGGTAATGCTGTGTACCTTTGATCCTTCTGATTTTGTTAATTATGTCACCACAAAATGCAGGTTGTGAAATACTCAAAGTAATATACTATGTTGCTTGTATGGGTCCGAAATTCAAAAGAAATCTAAAAAGTTGACAATAATTTTTGTAAAATTTCCAGAAAGTCTTTACTTGTTTATGAAAGCGAAAACCTTTACCTAAAGGCTTCTTCGTAATTTGTAAATTTCTACAATGAAAATAAAAAAAATCATTAGAATATTGTCTAGCATACCGGATGAGCTGTGATACCATATGACGGTAATCTAGGAACATCAGCGTCAAGCCAGGGGGAATGCTGAATCCAAAATAATCTCTTTTGTCATACACACTTGTATGAATCTCTCCATTATCAATTTTGATATGTAGGTCCGAACATGGTGTTTCTGTGTTTGTAACGTTTGCCTTGTTAAAGTCAATTCTTGTGGATAAATAACATGTTCATTCTAATCAAAAATAGAATTGTCGATAGTAAGAATGGCATCCAAGTACACTAAGAAGGAACAATGAAACATTTCACATCATCATGTTTTCTTTGCTTTTGAAGGTTTTGGATAAATTCTTTTTCATACGTGTATGAAAATAAATCTGCAACAAGAGGTGCACAATTAGTACCCATAGGGATCCCTACAACGTGCTTGTAGAGATTCTCACCAAATATAACATAAATGTTGTCCAAGAGGAAGGACATGGCAATACACAGGTCACTACATGTTCATGATTTGTATGATTTGTATTCTGTAGCGGAAAAGAAACCCTTTGATTCAGATGTACAATTATAAGCCCCCCCCTCGATTAAAAGACCATTTATTGAGTTTGGACAATAGATAATTAATTTTGTCGCGAGGAAGCTTAGTGTACATAATTGAAAAGTCGTATGAAGAAATCGTATTAGCTTGAAAATTTCTAGAGTTCACTTTGTCAATCACATCCCCTGAATTTTCAATAGACAAAAATAAATTTACATCGTTTCTCTTAAGAACAGTTTCACAATATTTCGCTACGTGTTCCTTTATCGCCGTGAGCGCTGACTTCAGATTTCTAGACAAAATTGTAGTTGAGCAGTTGCTAGAATAAGCAATGAATCGAAATTTGTAAGGAGACTTGTGCAGTTTTGGTATGCAGTATATTGCAGGAAAATCCAATTTAGAAATAGGGATGTTGAACGAAGAAATTTCACTTTTATATTTGCTCAAAATGATAAAGCCGGGTTAGCGCAGTGGTAGCGCGCTCGTTGCTCACCTCTAAGTTAAAGAAGATCCTGACGATAATCTCAACAGCACTCACAATAGAGCACCAAATTGAGCATCGACGGACCCCTAGCAAGCTAGAGGTGGGATCAGGTGCCCGGGAGGAGTAAGCATCCCCTGTTGGCTAGCCGCACCCGCCGTCGACATTCATGCACGAATTCAAAATGAAAATATATAAAATGCATGCGCTGTCTGAGGCCGTCTATATAGAAAGTGCTATGGCGATAATGTCAGGGAAAAATATTCAAAACACTTACTGTCTAAGGTCACGGGTTCGAATCCAAGATTCGGCGAAGGGTCTAAGGTTACAATAGCATAAAGGTTTGACACCCAAAAGCTGACGTCATTTCCTTACTAAACATAAATGACTTATATAGATAGTGATATATCAAAAGAAAGATCATTTCCTGTAAATTTCATTGGTACTAAATGATATATACCTTTCCGATTTAAATCAAAAATGAAAGTGAAAATAGGGGAATGTCATTCAGATGAATTTGGTCTCATTTTGATCATTGTTTCAGAAGATTATTGCTTTTGATAAAAGTATTTAAAGTTGATATATAGTAGCGTTTTCAAATGATTATGGTGTTGTTGACTGCTTTCTCTGCAGGAGCGAAGACAAATTTTTCATGAAAACTACGTTATTTGGATTTGAAATATCTTTCAGATTTAGAACTTGGATTTTAAAAAAGATGAGGATTTTTGTTGACTGCTTTCTCTGCAGGAGCGAAGACAAATTTTTCATGAAAACTACGTTATTTGGATTTGAAATATCTTTCAGATTTAGAACTTGGATTTTAAAAAAGATGAGGATTTTTGTTGAAGTTATCTATTCGAATGTCAGTTATATCCAAAAATGAGGTTTTTCCAGTCATTCAGAGAATGCGATTCGACTCCTTCCGATTTACACCACCATTTGGTACAGTTATCTTAGACATCCTTTAGTACTTCGCGACATTTTTAATAAAATCTATCATGGATGGGATTCTATACTTAGGTCTTTTTGAGAAGACGACGGAGCTGCCTGTCATCGATAATTGAAAAGTCACCTCTAACAATATGACCAGCTGGTTTATATAGTTAATCAGACGTTGCACATATGCACTAACTACCTATTAACGAATTTGATCGACTTATGATCACTTTTTCCAATGTGCTAACAAAATCAATTTAGAATATGCAGGTGATACATGTACTGTCATACGTATATTGAATATTATGACGCTGAACGTCTTGCACTCTATGAATAATTTATTGAATCTAGCTGAAATCATACATATGAAATTCTGAGTGTGTGTGTCTTTTTATTTGCTTGTAAGGATTGTGGGGGTTTAAAATAAGTTTTCTGATTCTGACCTAGAGATTCTTGAAAATAAATCATTCGATCGGCTCTACATTGAAAATAAATACTTGAGTAGTATGACCCCCGAAAAAATCCCCCGATCACATGTATATATATTGTTTATTTATACCTGTGATATCCTGTTGAATCCTCTGTCTTTGAACCGTTCGTCAAATTCCGGGTAGCTTCTTCTGTGTAGAATATAGAATGGTTCGTACAGGTAAGGTTTGGTGTTCATCGATACATTGTAGGTACCATAGGCTGGATTTGACAGCCATTTATCGTACATAGTGTTATTCTGACAAATATCACAAGATGTTATAGCATACTGTCTTATGAAACCTTGTTTTACAAAGGACAGTAACTTCTCTTTAACAATCTCATAATACTTCGAATTTTTCGCCTCGAACGAAGGGATTACGTATGCAGTTCTAAATTTCAATTTGTAAACTTCCGGAGAAATAAAACGGGACACGTTCTCATTGACTTTTCTGTCTCTTGATATAGCATTAATGTGTTGCAGAAAATGATCGTGCAAATTGGCGCTAGGCACCATGTCAATATCTGTCATAAAAACATATCCACCTGCTACGGTAGACAGAGCAACATTTCTTAGAACATTAAAGGGATATGGAACTCTTTTTTCTTTCGGATTAATAAAACCGGTTTTCGTTGTCATCATCATTTCACATACAGAGGAATCTTCAACATTCCAGTCAATTGCTACGAAATGAAAGGAAACCGCAATATCCTTGTAATCATAAAGAGATTTCAAAACTGGGTGAATATCCTTTGCACATAGAAATATTGCAACTGAAATTGGGTTCTTCCATCTCTGAGCCAGAACTTCCAATGCCGCGACATGATTGGGTGTAGTTTGTGTTATTATTGTAACGATATCACTATTCCTCCTGAGTTTTCGAATTTTTGAAGTTTTGAAAACATCTTTTATTATGAAATACTCATCTCTGTCATCACAGTAAGCTCCCATGATTTCTTTCAATCTGGTTTCCAAAAAAACACTTTCAATCTGAGAGGAAATTCGCATTGAACAACCGTCGAAAACGTATCCGTCACTCATTGTACACGTAAAATTTAATTTTGCTAAATATTGGCTGTTGAGTACAATGGTCACTATGACCATGATAACACATACACCAATAAATCTTTTTAGGGATTCTATCCCCATTTTTGCAAATCTTCCAATTTAAACATCCGTGCTGGCTTAGGCGCATTTGAAATCTTCAGTAGACCAATTATTGGGTACAACGCACCTTGAATGAAACGGTATGTAATCTTTCAAAGATATATCAGTTTGGGTTTTGATGCATGTCCAATTATATGTATTTACCCCAAAAATTAAATTCATTATGCATCAATGCTCTCTATCCTTTAGAATATTGCACATTACAATATGTAATTCCCAGAGTGCATTACATACTAAATTTTACTTGAGCACCAACGACGACGGGGAAGTGGGTATATAGTTGATATTATAAAACATAATTGTATCCGTAAATAAACCACATGTTTGGTACTCTGCTTGTGTATCTATCGCTATCGGTTGTTTCCTTGATCTCCTGTTCATGTGGAAAGATTTCATGAAGATTATCCTTAAAGTTTTGATTATTAATGTCTTATATGATCTGTACGTAAAATTCGAACTGAGATGCGAGGTGCTTTCGCCCACGGGAAAACAAGGTCTTCATGAAGTCAGCTTCGTATGAATACAAATATATGTCAACAAGCAGTGGGACGCAATTGGTACCCATGGAAATGCAAATCATTTTCTGGAATATGGTTCCTTCAAACTCTACAAAAATAGTGTCAATAAAAACTCAAGCATTCGAATGATATCGTCTTTGGTATACCTTTGTTTGAATAAGAGTGTTCCTTCACGAAATAAGTATGACAATGTATTTGTATATCCTGGTCCCATTTCTTGAATAAAATATGTTGCGAATTATATTGTCGAGTCTGTCTTTGATCTTTTGGTGTGGAATGTTAGTGTAGAGCATGGAGAAGTCGAAATTTATGCTGGTATTATGATTGACATTGGTGGCTTTTAAATTTTCCAAATGAATTTCCTTCGATTATTTTTGGGATCCATATCTGATTGATTCCATTTCTGATATTCAGTATGTTTGAAGACCTTGCTGGATGCCAGTTTATATTTTCGTAAGCAAAGTGGATATAATTGTTATTCGTCTTCAAATTCATAGCATCACTTGAGAACAGATAAATTTGCAGCATGGACCAGATATATGCACGTTTTTTTCCTCTGTTGAGTACATAGACGATCCCGAAATGAACCGAAGTTTGTAAGGGGTTTTTACGATGTATAAAGAATAACGAGTAAAGGGGAAGCATCCATGCTGGCGTACGCACATTTGATATCTACAGATGTTAAACTATTTGATACAACAATGAATGTTATTGCAGATACTAGGGAACTTGGTACGCAAACAAGCAAAGTTTGTATTGAAAATGGGCATAAGACAGATTTCAAAGGATAAATGCAACCTTATGTAATATTTCAAAGATCCATAAATTTGTTTTTGATTCATAAGAATTTTAAAAGATAAACGAAAATCTACTAGTTTAACTGATGGCCGAAATTACGAGGGCCGATTGATATGTTGTGAGCATCGTATTGAAGAATTTGAATTTTTCACACATTTTGCATTATTTTTTTTCTACATAATCCCCTTTAGTATCTATACACTTTTGCCACCGGTGTTTAAGGGCCTCAATATAACTTTTAAAGAACTCTTATTCATGACTGGTCAGAAAGCCATCCACTGCAAGTATGATATCATCAACGGACTGAAAGTGGGCGCTAGAAATAGCTGCTTTCAGTTTTGGGAAAAGATGAAGGTCTAATGGAGCAAAATAAGGCGGATGATCTGCCTTAATCAAAAGAAACAGTAATAAATGGCAGTCATGGCATAGTATGTGCCATTGATTGTTTGTCCTTTTTGGAGACAATCTATCAGCAGAATACCTTTTGCATCCCAGAAAACCGAGGCTTAGAACCTCCTATTATTTGTTATAAGAAACCTATTCGAAATTTCGGGTTTTTTCTACTACAGTAAAGTTACATCATATCCTAAAATACTTGAATCATATCCTGCTTCTTTAGAATATGCAACGTCTAAATAACTATATAAAACAGCTGGTTATATTGTTTCATTGTCGACTTCTTTTGAAATTCGGACCCATACTAGCAATATAGTATATTACTTTGGGTATTTCACAACCTTCATTTTATGGTGACATAATTAACAAAATAAGAAGGATCAAAGGTAGACAGAATTACATCGAAATTGTGTTAGAATCGTCAAATGCCTTTTATACCGTGGATATTATCCTTCTGTCACCAGACGGACACTTTGCTTCGTACTAGACCAATCTGCAGCCTTGTACCATCGCATTCTGAAGAATTACACTATGACTGACTGTGACGACATGACTCCATGACAGGCCCTTTCCAAACCTCTTAAGAGAAGACAGGGCCTTCTGGTTTTTTTTATCCATTTACATATCCATCTGTGTCTTTCTTGGGCCCCTGTGTCATGCTGTCTGTTTGTATGTTCGTCTTACAGTGATGAGGTTATTTTATTTTACACCACAATTGTGCGTTCTTCGAGACCTCTAGGTAATCGGGAAAACGGTAGGGTTGTGCGCACGTAATCCGGATAACAACACTGTCTGCTACTTGCGTGGCAGAAGGCTGTCCTAAGTCGGCCTAAGTCGTTGGTTTATATTTGGCCTTATGTGTTTCATGTTTCTATGATGTGAGTTGGTGTTCCTTGTCCCTTTTACGTCTTATTTTGTAAGTGTCTGCTCTGTATTTTTGCATTGGGTGTTTGGGGTTTTGATGTGGGTGTAACCGAATGTCGTTACAGATGCCTCCTTTCTCATCTGTAGAGTGTAAATTATAACCCAGCTTCGTTGATCTGGTCACCGATGATGTTGACGATTTCATTCTGGAAAGTCTTAGATTTGTATGTCGCATTTTTCTTTTCAATTCACCGTAATTTCCTCTGTAATGAATGCACGCAAGGAAATTTCCAGTGTTGTCGTCATGTAATAATAATGTTTGACATTATGACCCAATGTTGAAGGGGTTTTCTCTATTTTACATTTAATTAGGGACCGTCTCAAAGTATAAATTTTGTTGTTTTTTTTTATCTGAATTATACGAAAACATCACATTCCAAGACCAGTTTTGGTACTTGAAAGTTTTCTGATATTAGATAATCCACAGTATATTTCTTACATTGTGCAATAATACTTTTCAAATTCAGATAAATGTATTTCGGCATAAAAACATGGGGATTGTCTCAAAAGTCGTATCTGAGAACCTGAAGTATTTGCTATTTAATACGAGATCTGTGTTCATAACTTATTTTTTATGTCATTTACGTTGTTAGAAATAATTTAGATCGTTTCATTTTCTTCATATTATACTAAGTATGGATAATTTCTAAATAATCATTAAAATAAAGAAAAAAAAAATATATATATTTTTGAATTCCCATTTAAACTTCGACCTCTAGCCTCACTGACTAGACATTCTTTATCGAATTGAAAATATATAGTGCACTAAATTCATGTAAGGAAATTTATCTCCGATATAAGATATGGAACACTTCTTTTTTTCAACAATTTTGAATTCTTGTGCTTCGTAGTAAAGTTTCCATATTTGCCATCCCCCTCTTCAATATTCAATACAAGGTCAAAATTTTGATACCAATACGGCAATAAAAAGATCACAAGGAATGTACGTAAGTACATGTGAAATATGCAAGCCCTATATTATTCACCAGTCACAAAAATAGAAACAGCTCGTGTAAAGCCGCATTTACACTATCAAAGTTTTCTTGGTCAAAGTCCGTCAAAAAAAACTTGGTCAAAGTTTTCTTGGACAAAGTCGTCTGTTTACACTATCAAAGTTCTTTGGAGACTTGTACAAGAAAATAGCAATCCAAGGAATGCTTGTGTCGGCTGCGAAGCGGATTTTTTTTTCTTGAAACTAGGTCAAATATCAAGGGCAAGGTCACTAGGTCAAAAATTATGGAATGTTTATAAGGTCTTCATAAGATATACAAATGTGAAATATCAAAGCCCTATCACTTACCAATCAAAAGATATAGCGAATCTTAGATTGTTTGAAAAGTAGGTCAAATATCTAGGTCAAGGTCACGAGATCAAAGTTTTCTTGGATTGTTTACACTATCAAAGTTTGCGTCAACAATTTTGACCAAGTTTTCTTGTACAAGAAAACTTTGATAGTGTAAACGGGGCTTAAAGTAAAAAGTCCCGAAGAGTCCGAGGGCTTACCCCCCCCCCCCCTCCCCCAATGGATCCAATTGAAATGGAATTATCACCAAAGTTACTGGATGTTCGTGTGGTCACTTTCGATGTATGTAAGATGCAATTTATATGCACATTGCACATCAAATCTACACTCTAAAATGGATGTTCCGATGTAGAACACTTCTTGAACACCTAAATTGTTTCAGATATTAAACACCTGGAACATGTTCTAAGAATAGATGTTCCAAAGTAGAACACTTCTTGAACACCTACACTGTTTCAGATATTGAACACCTTGAACATGTTCTATTAAGTGTGATCACCAGGGTGTTTAAGCTTTGAATATGATGTTCAAGGCAATATTTGCCGGGAAAAGGAGGGCAGTGTAATAGAGGCAATATGGCACCTTTTCCTACTTGATTTTTTTTATTCATAAAAATTTCATACGAGAAGGCTAAGTTTAATAAGTATAGTGTGTACCCCCTCTGAGATAAAATGATAGACCCGCGCCTGAATCCGATACGTCATACTAGTAACCGAGTAGGACGGTTTCGCAACCAAGATTCATGAAGATTAACCTGGTTCGGAGTAAAAATTTATATGAAACAGACATGTTCAACAACACTCAAACAAAATTGTTCTTATAACTTTTATAATTTGGACTATGATCCTGTAACTGTCGCTCCCATTTGGAAATACTTGTAAGTTATCTTGTGCACGAAGGACTCAAGGAAGGGAGGATCTAGATTTTTTTTCGCCGAAAACAAAGGAGAGTTCAGCCCGACAAGGGATGCATTTAAAAAAAAAAAAGAACCAGTAAAGACCAAAAAAAAAAAATTAGCAGCTTCCTGTCCCTGACCCTTTCTATATACATAATGTACTATATACGTAAATATACGATACGGACGTAAGACCCGGCTCTGATCTCCGGTTGCCCACTGTTTGTAATCCCCCTTTTCTCGCCATCTTTTTTTTTACTTCAACATGTTGTGTATCTGTTCACGCCTTTTGTAAAAATTGATTATAAGTCTTAATGTTTTATGTAAATTCTAATATATGTGACATTGGCACACAGAAATAAATACAAGAACTGAATTATATATAGTTACTATATAAATTGATTATCATGATTATTGGCCAATCACTAATTCGGCGGATCCATAAAAAGAAAATTGAAATATGAATGGCCTAACACTGATTGTTACAAAATGTAAGTTATAAGTTTTCGGAGTAGAGTGCAGACTATATCATTATAGAATATTCTGCGAATAAAATGAATGTATTTTATATGTAATAAGGGGAAGGGAAATTCGTAAACATATTGATTGTATGATTCACGGTATGGACTGGAAGAAAAAAACATCGATAAAAAACAAATGTTTATTAATTTTGATATTATTCATTTATCTATTTCTTTATTTTTTTTAATATTAGTATTATTGTTTTAATTTCCGCTGATTATGAGAAGGACCGGGGGGGGGGGGGGGGGGGGGGGGCTGGAGCGCGATGTCACATTCATGAGTATATCATTGAGGATTGTTGACTCCGCTGATGGAGGGGGGGTATCCTTTTTCATTTAGTGTTGCGTCGTTTTTTTTTCCCGTAAATTATTCATTTCTTAAAGTAGCGTACGTTTTTGTTTGATTTTTCCTATGGATGCACGAATCTCTTGTTCATTTATTTATTTAAATAAAAACACTTGTTTCTTTTTGCCGTACGTTTCGGCCATGTTAGGCCTTCATCAGCGGGCATTATTTATTTATCTATTTATGTTTTTCTCTCTTTTATTCTTTTATCTTTTATGTGATGCATTGTTGTTCAAACTTTGTTACTTTTTAAAGATCAGCGCGCACGAGACGTGGTGGTTACAAGTATCTATGCTAAGACTTAGAGCTAAATGCAATTTGACGTAGGGGGATCTCAGAGGTTTGTCTTTCTCTTCTAGTCTAGTCAAAATAAACTTTAACCTAAAAGAAATTGCAACAAAGCAAGTTTTAGTTTCTATGAGTTCTATGTATCAAAGTAAGATGTTCCAAGAAGTTTCTATAAAAATCTACCCCGTACATGTGCCTCAAAATTAGAAAATAAATTAATTAGAATCTAAAAATAGAACACCGATATATATCGCCGTTTACACCGAACATGGTATTTCCGGTGCTGCATTGACTTATTATCCGATTTAATTCAAACAGTTTCTGTTGTTGATGCACTAAATCTGACGGGTTGCTTTATGTAAATGAAATACACGAAACATATGATTTTTAAAAATTCAGTCTACTTCGACTTGTTTTTCGTGTTTGTACGAATTTCCTCTGCGTCATGACGTCATTTGCTAGCTAGAGTTGTCCTTCCTGTCAATACTTATCACTGCTGTTGTTTTATTTTTCGAAGTAAATGACCCTGTAACTTACAAAAAGTTATATAGAAAACACACCATAATTTAGATATGAAAAATATTGCCGGCGAGGAAATACCTATGAAAAGCTACTTACATGTACAAATGTAGCGGTAACGTCTGAGGCTGAATATATTGACCAGTCACACTGAAGCGAGGAACGATATATACGGGCGATATCTAACCTTTTTATTTATTTATTTATTTATATGTCTTATTTGAGAAAAAAAAAAATCATATTTAAATCTGTTCATTTATCCGTAAGGAAAATAGTTGCTTACGAATTTGATTTTCAATTTTCCGATTTTTATTAAAATCATTTCATTATTTTCTCAGTCTTGCCATTTGGTTTAATATTGGAAATTATTTTCATAATATTTGTGATCTATATATACAGTGTAACGAACGGGGAAGCTCGTATCTACCCGGGGGTTTGATTCAGATATTTTTTTTTAAAGTACCGTCCCCTTGAAGGTTCTTTTCAATTGATATATTGTGGCGGACGGAGGATCTGATCAGTTTTAAATATATTTTTCGTATAAAAAATAACTATAAAAAGGATTTGTATCAGATAGCAGATTTTGAAAATGTCCAACATCATTGGAAAAATCACTTTTGACTCTTGGGGTGTATTAATACGCAGGACAAAATGAACAACGTCTTTATATCAATTAGGACTCGTGTCATACAATGCAGTATACTGTCAGCTTATATACAGATAAATACAGATTTTCATACTACTAGTATGTAAATAACCATCCAGTGGAAATTGAAAAATATATATTTTTCCAAAACATCGGAAATAATTGAAAAGACATTTTATATCATTGTCCATTCATTTGAGAGTATTACAGGTGCCTGGAAAAAAACATGGCCATTTATTTCATTGAAAATGAAAATTCATGTATTCAAAATTGAGTATTGAACAAATATATATTCCTTTTCATGACACTGTGTACAGATTCTAAATTGGATCCCCATCCCTATAACGTACGCGTATATAGGTAAAATGCCATACCGCCCTTTTGGAAAAATAAATCTACATTCGCGCATATCAAGCAATTGCCATGGATATGATATTTCATTGACAATGTATAGTGATATAGACTTATTCAAATACAGTAGCAATTATGTATGACCTTTCTCTGTCCATGATCCTGTTCTCTTTTCAACATAAAAAGCGTATATTCCATGGTCACTGTTGATGATCTATGATACATTTCTCATGAGAAAAAGAAACTTAATGGGCGTTTGAGGGGAGTTTAGAGGTTTAGCCTTGTGTCAAACATTTATAAACCACCTCCACCTGTCAGTGGCATCGTCCCCTCGTCCCCCCATCCTTTGCATCATGAATAACATTCACTTATTGTTGACCAACTCGAGGCAAGTACGCCACTGAAATAACATATTAATTTAAGGTATCCGTTGTACAATTGAGTCATTTTACATAACGTTTTAATCATCTCCATTGTAAAGTATGGTAAATTTTATGCCCGGTAAGGTACTATAAACTATATATTTTCTGAAAGGTAATGATGCCATGAGTTCAGATATAAGAGTCCCAGGTCTTAAAAATCAAAGGGGAAAAACTCTTTTACAATTTTGTTATTTTGCATATGTTATATAGAGGAAATAGACAATTTCAATGCTGCATAAGTTATTCCCCTTTGTTTTTCTGGCCCCAGTTTTCGGTGCTTTTTTAAAGATTTTATCCCAAAAATGATACTTAGACACCGATTTCGTCAATAGAAACTTGTGATATCTTAGTCGACATATAATAGGACGTGTTGAGGCAAAAAAAGCTTTTGTTGCAATTTCTTTGAGGTTAGGCTAAAATTAAGGTATCCTTTGTACAATAGAGTCATTTTACATAGCGTTTTAATCATCTCCAAAGTAAAGTATGGTAAATTTTATGCCTGGTAAGGTACTAAAAACTATATTTTCTGAAAGGTAATGATGCACTGAGTACAGATATAAGACTCCCAGGTCCTAAAAATCAAAGGGGAAAAACTCTTGTATAACTTTGTTATTTTGCATATTTTATATAGAGAAAATAGACAATTTGAATGCTTCAACAGTTATTCCCCTTTGTTTTTCTGGCCCCAAAATTATTATTTCTGAGCAGTGGGCTTCATAACCTTTCAGAAAATATATAGTTTATAGTACCTTACCAGGCATGGAAAAGTGCCCTATTGTACATCGAATACCTTAAGGCTATTTTGACTAGACTATTCCCACAGTTATTGGTCAATTTCAAGAAATCGAACATATTAGATTTATAGAAGTTGACGGTCAATACGATGTTGTTCCGAGTTTCATCTGATCAATTCAATACTGCAATATGAAGGAAGAAATAATATTTTCATGAGCAGTAGAAAAGCACAAACATATACTTCTCAAAATGGTCATGACAACGCTGAATTTTCCTAAAGGTCAAGTAATTCATGAATGACCATGACGAGTATCGGATTTGTTTACATTATGCATTTCTTGTTTCGTTTTGTTTTTGTTTTTTCTTAGTGTATGGTTAGATAGACTCATATATATCGACAGTCAAGATTAAAGGATTCTGATTTTTGACCATGTTCTGCATAACAAGGTCAAGCAAAAGAGGCGGTCCTGTTTGTTTTATTTTCTCATAGTCCCGACCAAGACAATATGTAGCGGATTACTGGGTAAGGAGGGTCGGCGGAGTTTAAAACTTGTGCATGTTATCTATACAAAAAAAGAAAATAAAGACGCTGAACATTATTAAAGTCAGGCAAGCTTGTATATGCAATAGATGGAAACATTTAGTGAAGAATCTGTGAAAAAGCATCATAAAAAAGCTGAACAGAAAAATGTATGGCACGAATGCGGCTCGAACCCATTCTTCCTCTTAGATAGTTAGCAAGTAATACACTAGCCGGGCGCGTTAACCACTATGCTATCGAGGCTGTTGCAATCTACGGAGGTAAAAAGTTACTTTCAAGTTTCTATATGTGAGTGGAGCGTCAGCAAAGCCCTTCTTATTCACGTAGAAACTTCAAGTTACCTTCTAACTTATGCCTAGTTTTCTACCAGCGAATATCGGTTTCCTGAAGCGGGGTTTGGAAACTGGGCTTAAAATATGCGATTCAAACATCTAAAAATAGCATTTACTGGAAATCGTCTGCTATGTCGTATTTACGAAATAATGATACCTGTACGTTATTTAACTTTTGGAATGTCATTTTTCTAATTTAAATTACACAGAATACGATTATGTTGGTTTTGTTCATGTTTTCTATTCATATGAGAGCTTCTTTGAAACTACCGCGTTAACAACTAACTGAAATGGGGTCGATGCGCAAGAAGTGCGCAAAGCGCGATAACTCGAATTATACTCGGCCTCGTTAATTGGTATTTTCGGGCAAAACATATGTTTTATATGAATATATATAGTCTATATCAAGAAACTTATTATAGAAAGTCTCATATTTTAAAGTATGATTATTATCCTCCGTGTTTCCTATTTATCTTAATCTTCAATTACTTATCATTTTATTCTTATCTTGTGAAATGTTACCATAAGTATGATTTGGTAGAAAAAATAAACAAAAAAGATGGAAAAGCAAGCATTCAACACAATAATGTAATAAAACACATTTCGAGGTTATATATTGCTACATTTTGTAAGGATAAAAGCTTGCCTTTGTTTGCTTCCTAATATTTAATATGTATTTTACCCCAAATAAAACAATAGTACACAAAATTACAGTGAGATGATAAATAACTTAAGAAAGAATAAACAGTTAAATGGGAAATACAGAAGATAATAGTCAGTTTGAAATGTAAGATGTTCAATAGTAAGTTCTTGATATAGGCTATATATTTATATAAAACATATTTTTTGCCCTAAAATACCAAATATATCAACAGAAGATATACTTCAAATACATATGACATACAATGACAAACTATGATATACCCAGGTACATTTTTTGTACACTTTAGAATAAAATAATAACGACACATTTCATAGTAATAAGGATTTTCCAGAAATCAGCGGTTTTTGAATAAAAATTGAGACTTTCTACCCAAAAAAGCAAGATTATCAGAGAAATATCTTCTAACTCATTAAACTTGATCACATTTATGCCATCCAATTATATGAAACCTCTACAGCTTTGATTAAGGCACGGTCCATTTGATATTCTGGGGGGGGGGGGCTTGGGTTTTTTTCGAAAAAAATAATTTTTGCTCTCAATTTTGATGAAAAAAATTAATTTGCTTAAGGTGTGACAGAAAAAAATAATCTTGCTCTTACAAATAATCTGAATTTGAAGAATTACCATAAAATTTCGCTAAAATTATTGAAAAATTTTCCGGCTCGCTTCGCTCGCCGCAGTTTTCAAATTGTCTAAAAAAATATTGGCTTGCTTCGCTCGCCATAGTTTTCCATGAATACATTATTTACTAATAGCATTTTAAGTTCAGATATTTGAAGATATTAAAAGTTATACGTGTATGTGAATGAAAAAGGGCTTCCTTAAAAGCTTTGATATATTATCAATATTTATGTATTGCTGTTAATACATGTTGCATGTATCCCATAGAGCCATGTTCTTGTAAGCTTGGAAGGAGAACTTCAGTTATTCACCAATTTACAATTCTTAGTAACATTTGAAATAATGTCTAGGAGACCTTCCCCTCAGACCCTCTTATACATGCTGTATACATGTACCTTACATAAAATATTGAGAATTGTATTGTAAAAATCTTTTATCTCTCTGTTTAAAAGTGAATTGAATACTTGAACTAATATATTAATATTTAGTGTTTTGAGAAAAAATATAAATAATTTCTATTGATAAAACACAACATTCTTAATATGCGCATCACTTTGTTAAAAAAAATTCCTTGCTCCAACTTTGCCAGGAAAAAATAATTTTGCCCCGGTCCGGGGCGAAAAAAATAATCTTGCTCCGACAAAAAACCCAAGCCCCCCCCCCCCTGAATATCAAATGGACCATGCCTAATTGAAAAATTTAAATTTACTCATTAAACTTGATCACTTTTCTGTCATCCAATTATATGAAACCTCTCCAGCTTTGATTAAATAAAAAATATAGATTTAAAACAATTTTCACAGAAATAAATTAATTTTGCACATAAATTAGGTTTTTTTGCCCCAAAATACCAATTAAATTAACAGAGGATATTTAAAATGCATATGACTTACAAGGACAAACTATGATATTCGCAGGAACACTTTTGAATAAAAATAATAAAAGCTGATTTCATAGTAATAAGGATTTTCCAGAAATAAGCGATTTTTGAATAAAAATTGAGATTTTCCACCCAAAATAACATGATAATCAAAGAAATCTCTTCTAACTCTTTAAACTTGATCACATTTATGCCATCCAATTATATGAAACATCTCCAGCTTTGATTAAATAAAAAATATAAATTGAAAAAAATATTTACAGAAATAAGTGAAATTTGCACATAAATAAGGTTTTTTGCCCCCAAATAGGATATAAATTCAATTTCAGTTATCAAATGACATTTATATCCATTTATAATAAGAAACAGCACGATATCAAAGCTAAAACATATCAATTTAGGCAAAGGGGTAGGGCCACGAAGCCCAATATTGGCCCTAATTTTGATAAATTTTGAACATTGTACTTCATAGAATTTTTAACTGTTATTTGACATTTTGAAACGTTCTCTACTGAATCACGAATCTACTTTTTGTAAACATTGCTTTTATCAACACCTTTTAGCCCTTTGAAAACACCAAAATAGGTCAAATTCGGCGAAATTGATGCAAAAACTCAATATTTCTATTAAATTAGCAATGGCCGCATGCATTAACTGTGATGGAAAATTTATATGTGAAAGATTATCATTATATCCTTTTGTCATTAACGTTTTATCTCAGTTAACGCATGCGGCCACATTGAATTCTACGACAAAAGACAAAATTCCCAGCAATTTTCGCCATATTTTGTCGATAACGTCAAAATGACGTCACTTCATGACGTCATAACAGTTAAATGGCACATTGTTTGGTGATATATTCTTTTCATGAAAAGCGGTAAACATTCGTGTATTTTCATAAGAGATATCAAGTATGCCTCATGAAATTTATTGTAAGAGAAAAATCAAGGACCGATTTAGGGGTCTCGTGGCCCTACCCCTTTAAAGAGCTAGTACTTATCGTCTCAAAAAAGTGGTTTTTGCATACAAAATGCATATTTTACCCAAAAATGATGGTTTTAATGGATTATTATATTTAATTTCACAATCATCTGACAAGATGATTACTTTCTATTATGATAATAGCTTTAAATGTATAGTTTTAGCAAAGAAAATGATTTAATAGAATTTTTCCAGAAATCTGTTATTTTTAGACAAAAAACAGGCATTTTGCTAAAAAATTAAGTAGAAAATATACCTTTTATGTTTCATACATGTAATTTATGAGTGAACCTAAATAATTACTGTACAAGATACATTCCTGCTATCATTTCAAGAAGTTCTATAGATTCAATAAATATTCTCCAGAAATCAGCTATTTTTAAATGAAAAAAAATACGTTTTTCCCCAAAAACACTTTGATTTTGAATGAAATGTTAGTAAGACATATATAATCTGAAAGAGTGTGAAAAGTAACACTAGAAAATAGCTTTCAATCATTGCTTTCATAATAAATAAGGGTTCTTTAAATAAATATACAGAAATCTGAGATTTCTAATTGAAAATACAGATTTCTGTATAAAATTATTAATTTCGAGGATTTTGCAAAAAAAAAAAACATAAAAAAATAAAAAAAATAAAAAAAATAATAAAATATAGAATATATGTCATTTGAAAGAGGAGATTTTAAAGATGTTTTTTTCAATCATCATTGAACGATCATATGCAATCTTGAGGAGGTGAGAAGCAGGAATAAATTCGAGTTTTTTACCCCAAAACACAAAAAATAGGAATTGGAACTAGCAACTTCTTTCATCTGAAAGAGCATCAAAAATATTATATATTCACATTTTTCAATTTTTAAAAACATCAACCATATACAATTTATATTTTTTTTCCTATTTTATGTGATTTTTGACTAAAAAAACATGTTTTTTCCCCAAAACTCCATTTCTGTAATGGAAATTTCCATGAGACTCTTTTTTTATCTGAAAGAGCGCGAAAAATGCTACAAAGTTAGGCCGGTTTTGGAGGATCAAGGGGGGGGGGGGGGGGGGGTTGCACCCAACCTAGTGATACATCCCAGACTATAACTATAGACATTCAAGAAATGTGTTTATCATTTTGAAGATAGTTATAAATAATATACACATACATGTACTAGTATTTAATTAATACAGGTATCCCATACATACGATGATTTATCGCATCGGTTATCATCTCATTCTGGAATTGAATGATGTTTCTACGTTAGAGATTGGATTATTTAGTCTACGTTTTTTACACCCAGCCAAATTGAATTGCCCCCTTTGTGGCCCCGTGTCACAATACTTTCTATTCACATAAACTCGTGCTTGTTCAGTCATTTAGCGCGCCACTTTGCAGTAGACAGAATGCTTCTTCAGATAGTGGGTTGTTGCTTATATTTCGTATAGATAAAAAGGTTTTTGACCCTTATATTATTTCTTATCTTTCTCTTAATGTGTTTTTGTTTTATTTGTCTCAATTTATTTTTCTCTACGATTTTTCTTCGAGAAACTCGAAGTGTAGTATGAGCACAATCACATTCAGATGTAGGTGGCGCTTATGAATTTATTTTTTCTTAATAGTCTAACCTGTATTATTTTTGTTTGATTATAACATGATACATATTCATTTATTACTCAAAACATGATTGTACATTCGGTACATCCCTAACTTGTTTTCTTTATTTATGCATTGACGTCGTGGGTTCGCCACGTGGATATAGGTCGATCTTGTGTACGAATTGTCATTAAGAGTGGGTTTGCGATATCCTGAAGTTTTTAAAATTCGGCATTAATTGCTTCTTGTCGGTGACAATTGTCCTTGTGCCCCTTATGTGTGTGTTTAGGAGACGACCATTTGATCCTGAGAGGGGGGATGAAAAAATAATAATAATAGAGAAAAATAAGAATGTATGCAAACATACATCCTCATACACCCTGGTTTTGTCAACTAAATGTACCATCAATCATATTTACAGTGTGGAACATTTTTGGCACTTCAATATGTCTATATACATATTTATGTACAATAAGTCTATATTCATATGGATGTACACCCCGTGTCAAATCCACGATGGGTACGGATGTTTCGCTACATTTTCCGGTTTCACTTCAATGAGGCATCTCAATATGTCTATATACATATGAATGTACAATAAGTCTATATAAACATTTGAATGTACTCGCACATACTTAAAATTTTCATGAAATGGAGATTCAAAGGGGTACATGTAAATGAGATGAAGTGGTATGAAATAAATTCATATATATAAAATAAATGATGAAAGAATAGATCATTTGTATTCAATGTTACCTTTTTGATTTAATGAAGGCCGAAAGTGCATTTTTGGACGATGGCAAAGAGTGTTTAATGATGCTGAATTTAAAGACGTTTAACATTTGAACAGCGCAATGAGGAAGGTAATTTATTCCATATTTGAACACCAGAATACTGGAAACTTCTTTTAAAGTTTCATGGAATGGCCTTGGCAAGTGTAGACTAAGATCCAGGTTTGATGTTGATCTCAAGTTATAAGCATCCAAAGAGGTCTGACATGTATGATGGACATAAGCCATTTAGTGATTTATATAACATTACACCTTTATTGTACTCTATTCCTCAAAGAGAGGCTGAGACGGAGAGTCAGGAGGCTTGTCCAAGATTACGCGGGATGCATATTTTGTATTTATTTATCCTTTCTATGTTTCTTTTAGATGCATTGCCCAAACAACGAGACATAAATCAATATATGTCAAAATGTAGGCATTGTAGAAAAGTTTTCTACAATTCAAAAAGAGATGTACTATTTTCTTCAACAAGGAAGTCTTTGATGAGATATTCTTGCATGGCAGGTAAAGTCCAGGTTTTGATCGATGTGAACACCTAAAAGTTTTTCTTCTTTTACGTTTTCTAAAATATGCGAGTTTATATCTACATTTATTTCTTTTGTATTCAAATTTGATATCTTTTGTCTAGCTTTTGCTGTTCGATTCATTGATGTTCATTTTGACATTTGATTTCAACATTTCTTACGTCACATTTCAAGTCATCTTCAATTGTTTTAATATGTTTAGCAGATGTATGAATGGTTGCATCATCAGCAAATAGGTCAATGATGGTGCGTTGAATGTGAAGCGGCAAGTCACTGATGTATAACAAAAATAGCACCGGTCCCAACACCGAACCTTGTGGAACTCCTGTTGTGATGTTTCGGTAATCTGTCCAAAGCACTTGTATACTCTTTTTAGCTCGACTGCACTTTAGTGCAAAAGAGCTATTGCAATACCCCCGGCGTCGGCGTCGGCGTCGTCCCAACTAGATGATAAGGTAAATGTTAAGATTACACATTTACCTTTCCTATATTCATATTCTGTGGGGTTTTTTTTTGTTGCAAATGTTTAATTATACATCATTTAATATATCCAGATGAGGATATAGCCCCGGGGGTTGGGATTTTTAAAATTATTTCAAATGATAAGGCAAATGTTGAGATGATAAGGTAAATGTTAAGATAGCAATAAAGTCTTTAAAAGCCAATATTGAGCAATGTATAAGTGCTACATGTACCAAACTTACATATTTGATGTATCTTTGATCAAACTTTCAAAAAATGACCTTGACCTACTTTTTTCCGCTTGAATGATTTTGCCTTTAAAAGCCAATATTGAGCAAAGTATAAGCGCTACATGTACCAAACTTACATATTTGATGTATCTTTGATCAAACTTTCAAAAAATGACCTTGACCTACTTTTTTCCGCTTGAATGATTTTGCCTTTAAAAGCCAATATTGAGCAAAGTATAAGTGCTACATGTACCAAACTTGCATATTGGATGTATCTTTGATCAAACTTTCATAAAATGACCTTGACCTACTTTTTTCCGCTTGAATGATTTTGCCTTTAAAAGCCAATATTGAGCAAAGTATAAGTGCTACATGTACCGAACTTGCATATTGGATGTATCTTTGATCAAACTTTCACAAAATGACCTTGACCTACTTTTTCCGCTTGAATTATTTTACCTTTAAAAGCCAATATTGAGAAAAGTATAAGTGCTACATGCACCAGACTTGCATATTGGATGCATCTTGGGTTAGACTATTGAAATATGACCTTGACCTACTTTTTCCGCTTCAGTGATTTTGCTTTAAATTGGCAATATTGAGCTAACTATAAGTGCTACATGCACCAGACTTGCATATTGGATGCATCTTGGGTTTGACTTTTGAAATCTGACCTTGACCTACTTTTTCTGCTTCAGTGATTTATGATGTGATATATGTTGTTGCCTGAGAAAGGGAGTTTAAATAAATTGGCTGTCATGAGAGATATTATGCTATGCAGTCGAGCATTAGGTGACTCTGGCAACTATTTTTTTTTCTAAATATGACTGCAGCCAAGTAAGAGAAGCTGGATAAAAATTATAAAGCTTAAGTTTATCTGATAAACTTTTGTGATCTACCAAACCAAAAGTTTTTCTGAAGTTACACCATTTAAATTACCTTTATCTATTCCAGAAGTCCATCTATCGGTTTAGTTTTTAAGGGGTATGGACAAACCGTTATTCGCCATATTGGATATTATGTAGCGTGTTATTGAAAATCTTTCCTTACACCGAGTCATGGCTCCAACTTCAACTATTTTAATCCCAAGTATTCTCAACCCCAATAGCTACATTTTCCCATATTTTCTACGGAAAATTACATTAAGATTTTAACATTAGAAACTTTTTAAATTCATGCACCGAACTTCACAGCTGCACCTCAGAAGAATTTATGAATAATACTATAACTTACCTTAAACATTACATTCTTCGATTTTGAGTAAAAGGTCTCATTATCATATAAATCTCTTGTTAATACAACACGGTGTCTTTTCGAACACGAGTTTTTACAGGTAGCCATTTTCACGTGCCGATCCGCCCTAACATAGGCAGAAAAAATAAACGATTTTAAAGTTTCTTGGGTAATTCACTAGAATTTCGACTGTTTGCGATTCAATTATTAATTATTTACATGATATATATTAGAAAAGTGGGATAGTCATGAGAATTATAGGTGACGAGTTACAAATGTGCAACATTTAGGGGATCCACCCCTGGATTCATTTCTATGTTGATATGGCTACTAGCCCCTTGCGTGTAAAACGAAATACCCGGTATTTTGTGAAAGTATGATCGAAATTGGAGGACAAATGTTTGTAGAAATATGATGATAGTAACGTTTAAGGTAGTTTACAGTATTAATCATGAATCCTGCAAACTTGTAGCTGCGCAGTTCGGTGCACAACGTTCAAATGGTTGTCATGTAAAATATTGATGCAGTTTTAATTTAAAATGATGGGAAAATGACGATGCTGAGGTAAAGAAATCTTAGTATTAAAATGGTTAAGATTGGAGTCTTAATTCTGCAGAACGACAGATTTTCAAGTATGCTTCACGTCAAATCCAATATGGCCGATAAACTTTTGTCCATACCCCTTAAGAGCCGTCTGACACGAATGAAATTGTCGAAAGCCAGATTGATTTTGTTAACCTCTACTGGTGAAAGACCAGTCGAGCTTATGCGATCGCCCTTTGTCCGGCGTCCGTAAGCAATTCTTGTGAAATGTCATAGAAATCAATAGAAAAGGAAAACTTTATTAAAGCATTGCTTCCCCCTAGCTACAGAACTCCACTTTTACAGAAGGTGTATATCACTTATACACATCTTTTGACAAAGTGGGGTTCTGTAGCTAGGGGGGAGGGGGCAATGCCCCAGAGACGAAAAACTGAAAAGGGAGGGTGGGGGACTTTCTATGAATCTGTGATGTAGGCCATAAAATAAGAGAAGTTTCATTTAAGTCATTCATTTATTTATTTTAAACATGCTCACATGAAATGCACAAGATTTTCGAATGAAATAAACATTTAAGAGTGTGCTGTTTATTTCTACACAGTGTGTATTTCGCAGTAAAATACCTACTTTGTAGCCAATGAATTCAAAATACAACCGTATTTTAGATTCAAGATTTTAAAATTTATAGATATCCATATTAGTCGGATTGTTCTTAATTTTCAACGGTTTTTGATGGATATTATAAGTTTCTTTTCAACACTGCTACCCCCTACTCTTTGGACTGTAATTTAAGTATCTAGAAATAAGCTTACCACAATAAAAGTTGTATGGGGGATTTCCAAATACATATATTTACATTTTAGTAATTATCAAGTATTTCTTGTGTACAGATCATTGTGTAGAAGAAATACTTGATGAGATCCAAGGCCAAATGCAGCCCTTATCGTATCAGCTCCTTTGAGAGTTCTCAGTCTCAAGTGGGAGAAAATATATTCTTGATTGATCTTCTCTTCCCAAATACTATTATCAGCATTCAAAACATGTTACACACATCCAATATATTTGCCAGCTGTCTTTCTTTCACAATGTTCTTTCTTATCTCTGTCTGGATCTGAAACACATAAAATTACTGGTTTAAATATGAAATTTAAAGTCTGCTTAAATAAGCAGAGCTTTAAGTCTAAATTAGTATAGAACAATGACACAAATGGAGTCTTTGTAAAGAATGATGACCAACTCGTAAATATTATATAAATAAAGTTTGCTCAGGTGACAAATAAATCAATAAGTAGCTTCCCCATGCTGGAGGCTTTTGAATGTTAAACTTTGTAAATTTTAATCAGGTGAGCTGAAAGCTGAGGTCACAATCCGCCGTACATGCAAAATGTAAGCAAATTAAGTTTGGGTGCCGATGTATTGCAGTACATGTTCCATACAGCCTCTAGGGCTGAGTATTGCGGCTCTAAGTTGTAATGCTATATATTGCGATATTTGGAAAAATATTGCGATATATTGCAATATTTTATAACATTGAGATGCCTTACGATTTTCATTTTCCAACATCCATTTGCTTTCAAAATTTCATTGAAAAAAAAATCTGAAAATGTTTGATGAACATGACGTGCAGACAAATTTGACAGTCCTTCTATAACATTCGAAGTCAATCATATATACATGAATATCCTGTTGAAAGATTTACTTTTCTCCTTGACATGTGCAGTGTGTTGGCGTACATATTTTAAAGGTCGAACAAATTCTTTGGTATCTATAGTATAAGGCAGTGTAGCGAAGCACTGTAGCTACTTTTTCAGTCAGGGGTTATATCTTTCGTCATTGAATGTTAAACGTCTTCAAATTGAATAGCATCATTTAAAAACAGATAAATTCGCAGCATGGTCCAAACATGCACGTTTCGGGTACTTAACTCTCGTCAGTGATCCTCAAATCTAAACAATGTAATATGCCAAAAAAGTAAGCAAGTTACTATGTCGAAAAAGCGTACCGAAAGACGTGGCAGGATTGGTGGGATATGATGCTGCAGGACCCACTTTTTAGAAATTTCGATAACAGAAATTTTAGAATGCGTTGAAGAAACGATCAACCGAAATTGATCGAAATCAGGTATTTTTCTTGCAATATATTTATTGAATAACTTAAAAATTTTATTGACTCAATTTACAAAACTTTCCAAGGTCAAATGTGATTAGAGCATATCATCCATTTTGTACAGGAAAGTTTCAGTTATATTTTTCGTAACGGAAATCAGGTATTTTTCTTGCAAGATATTTATTGAATCACTTAAAAATATTATTGATTCAAGTTACAAGGTCAAATGTTATTATATCATCCATTGCATACAGAAAAGTTTGACCTGACATCACTGATGCAATATTGGTGCCTCTTCAAAAATGAATTAAGGTTACAGCTGAGAAAAATCAGGTTTTGGCAAAATATAGGTCAAAAATAAATATAACTCAAACATTTACTTTTAATATGTGAAAAAATAACAAAATTTCGGTTATTTTTTTATTTATTTATTTTTTTTTTGGTAATGCTTAGTCTAATACAAATGTTTCCTACTGATAATCAAAGGGACTCTTTAAACATCACTCCATTAAATTCTGTAAAAATATCCTTTACGTATACGGCCATTGAATCAATATGAAGCAGTTACCATAGGAATTTTTATATGCATGAAATTAGTTACTTTTCATGACCTACTTAAACATTACCGATTTTCAAGGAAAGAAAAGTAACTGCATGATTTCTGTTGTAAAATTTTATAACTGAAATGAGTTATACCCCTGACAATTTTTTGAATTAGTCTTGTTTAAAAGTGGCTAATTAGAGAATAGTAGATTTTATCATCGCTGTTATGCATTTGTATGATTCAGACTAAAAATTAAGAATAAGAGGTGGAATGGATTCAATGTGCACGATATAATTCACGACGTTTTAACTTAAAGGTAATACTTGTATCTTAAATGTATATCATAACGACACTGAGATAGAAATTATATCAATCTTTCAAGGGCGGATTTAGGAGGGTTTGGGGGTTTCCGTTTTTTTCTTTTTTTGGCAACATTAGCACTCAAATAAAACATAGGGTAATCAAAGATTACATAGCTCGCCGATACAGGTTTTTGTCAGAAACAAGGTTAAATTTTTGAAAAGTAGGTCAAGGTCACTAGGTCAAAGGTCATGGTCTCAAATGAAAGGTATCGTCACAAGGTATCTACATGTGAAATATCAAAGCCCTATCCCTTATAGTTCAAGAGATATAGCCCAGGTTAAAGTTTTGTTTACGGACAACGACGACGACGCCGAGGGTATGGCATTAGCTCTCCGGACTTTTTCGTCCCGGCGAGCTAAAAACCTGCAAACTTAGTTAAAATTGCTTAATGTCCACCATGTGAAATATCAAAGCCCTATCACTTACCACTCAAAAGATATAGCCAACTTTTTTTTTTGAAAAGTAGGTCAAATATCTAGGTCAAGGTCACTAGGTCAAAAATTTTGGTTGTGTAAAAATGTCTCATCACAAGGAATACACGTGAACTATCAAAGCCCTATCACTTACCAATGAAAAGTTATCGGGTGTGACACCCAAAGTGTGACTGACTGACGGACAACAGACTTAGTGATCCCTCAGTGTCACTATGCTTCTCAGGCGACACAAAAATGAGCATTTCTGATAAGGTCCCAAACGATGTCAAAGAAAGGAGGGGATCTCCAACAACACTAGGTTGCAGCACCCACAGCAAAATCCCAAAACACCCATGCAAAAAACACAACAGATACCCACAGAAAGAGACGCAAAAGGGACAAGGAACACCAACTCACAACATAGAAACATGAAACACAAAAGACTACACATAAACCAACGAGACCAATGGGCAACCGGTGCCGACTTAGGACGGCCATCTGCCACGTAAATAGCAGACGGTGTGGTTATCCTGGATTACGTGCGCACAACCCTCCCACTATTCCGATTTCCCAGAGGTCTCGAAGAACGCACAGTTATGGTGTAAAACAACCTCCTCACTGTTAGGTGACCACACACAAACAAGACCGTAAAACACAGGGGTCCAAGCAACACAGATGAATATGTAAATGGATATAAAAAGAGGACGTGCGTAATACAGTCCGTGCTCTGCCGGCTGTAGCGAGCTCATATATGTTATCACCCGAGGAGTCCGACTGACATTCAGAGAGGACAGGTGGTCGGGGCCCTGTCTTCTCTAAAGAGGTTTGGACAGGGCCCGTCATGGAGTCCCGTCGTCACAGTCAGTCAGAGTGCAAGTCTTAAGAATGCGCTCGTACAAGACTGTATATTGGTCAAGTACCAAGCTTAGTGTCCGTCTGGTGACATTAGGATCATATCCACGGTATAAAAGGCGTTTGATGACTCTGACGCATTTTCGATACATATGCTGTCTACCTTTGATCCTTCTTATTTTGTTAATTATGTCACCATAAAATGCAGGTTGTGAAATACCCAAAGTAATATACTCCGTTGCTTGTATTGGTCCGAATTTCAAAAGAAGTTGATCATAATTTTTGTAAAATTTCCAGAAAGTCTTTACTAGTTTATGAAAGCGAAAACCTTGACCTAAAAGTTTCTTTGTAATTTGTAGATTTCTATTATGAAAATCCAAAACATCAGTACATGCTCTAGCATACCGGATGAGCTGTGAAATGTAGATACCGTCAAAAATTTGACTTCGGACTTGAACCAAAAACAACAACACTTGTGAGGACATCCTTCTAGATAATCCAGATTCTTTCGTTTGTCGATATGTGCTTCGGTTCTGAAGAGGTTTGTCAAAGGAGGGTACGTACCCCCTGTGACCTACTTTTGCCTTTGGTGGTGCCACCTTGTACAACACTTCGAGGGGATCATGAGTACTTCATCCTACCATGTTCCATCTCAATCCCTTCAGTGGTTCTTGAGAAGAAGTCAAAAATGTAAAAAAGTCTACGACAGACGGACGATGATGGACGCCACGCTATGAAAATAGCTCACTTGAGCTTCGCTCAGGTGGACATAAAAGTTTTAAAGCTCTCAGAAACTCTCACCTCCTCAAAAGATGGCACAGAGGGCCTAGAATTACTAATGGGCACATGTCTGACATAAAAATTAACAAAAACACGAGTCATTAAATAAGCTAGGAATTTCAAATATAAGCTAGAACATTCATATATATATATATATATATATATATATATATATATATATATATATAAAGAGCACAAAAGTGGTGCGACATTCCTCTCCTCTTTCAAGAAATCTGCATCACATGCTTTTAAGTCATTCATATATATTCACTGACTGGAAACGCAAGAAGTGCTAAATTGTAGTCCATGAATTTTCACAAATAAACCGTTGTCTGACGGTTGAAATTAACATATGATTTATGTACAAAAGTTAATATTCACAAGTTTATTCCGCGGTTATTAACGGAACACAAAGATCTCGCAATTTAACGAGATTACAAGGCATAATATGATGAAATATGATGAATGATGCACCATATGGTTCTTGCAGTCCTCTAGTGAAGTCTGGAAATAGCTCCTAGGGTGAACAAGAATATTGCATAGTCCATATGGTTTCCGCGGTTTACGGAATTAATTAATGATTTAATATATGAAATTATAATAATAATCCGCGGTTTAACGGATAAAGTTACATGATAATCCGCGATATAACGGATACAAATATTCACAATTTAACGGCCGAAGATAGATAGTGACCTTTGACCTATGACCTGTAAAGCCGCATTCCATTTTGTAGGGTAAGTCCTAACAGTTGTTCCACCGGTATCCTCAGATATCTGGCAAGGATTTCCGCTGTGTTTCCCACATACATTGGCGTATTAACAGAATTCTCTCTAGGAGCGAAATATGGCGAGTCCGTCTCAAGAAGAATACGGTCAGATGGTACGCTACGAAGACCTATGATTTGTTCCTCTGTAAAATTGTGAGCCAACGCGGTATATCCAAAGTAAGTATTGGGAAATTCTGTAAGCCAGTCGGAAACTAATGTTGAATCACCAGTGAAACAGTGCACATGAAGCAGTTGTCTAGGACTTATGTTTTTACGGAGCAGTTGATGATAGCGAGCGGTCACTCCAATACCAAGCGTATCAGAAAAGGTTCCTCTGAGATGTAGGACAATCGGCTTAGTTGCAACAGCGAGCGACAGGACTTTCACAAATATGTTCTCCTGTTCACGCAAAAATTTACTGTTGACTGAGTAGTCCAATCCTATTTCTCCTAATGCTGACACTCCTGGTGACTGTAGCAGGGTACGTAACTCATTAAATTTGTCCTCGGTTAGCTCCTGAATGTGTTTAGGATGCACACCAACGGCTGCATACCAGGGAGGTAAATGAGTTATCTCCTGTGGATAATTCTCCGGTTCGCTGTAAACCGCAACTCCGCCAACCAATTTCACAGGAACATATGGCTCTCTTCCTTCCGGCATATAATTAAGAATATCGTCGATCGTCTTGCTGTCATTATTCCTCCAAATATGAAATGAGGTCCTATCAAGGTGGAAGTGGCTATCGAAAGCTGACAAAGGATCAAATGACTCGCGAGATGGTTCTGACGCTACATTGTTATTTACGTCAGCTGGAAACGAGTCGTCATCTGTTGTACCACACTCATCCACAATAACAAGGTCATGTACCATTTCTTCGATAGGTTGTTCCTCTTCAGCTTGGACCAAAGACCAATTCTCATCCAAAAATGTTCTCTGTTGAGTTTCATCCAACGAGGATATAAGAATAGCAAGACATCTCCAATGTATTAAAACTGCCGGAGAATTGACAGGTATTAATGTAAATCTATGTGGAACATGCCAATGTGCATGTTGACAAAGTTCAGCCATGGATGTATAGAGTTCCGGGCATATATCTGATGTAGTCGGCATCTGCTCGGACGAATTTACGAGGTTGATCATTTGATTAAAGGTACCTGTGCATCCAAATAAAGTTGTTCGCAGGTAATCTAGACTTTCCAGTCGGCGCTGATGGCGGTCAGACCAATCCACTGGAAGAAAACATTGTGGCAAATGCTGGTTCAAAACATGTCGTTTAATTTTACGTGTTTTAATTCCGCAGTCCCGAACTGGGCAGGCGCTCCCCTTGTTCCAGTGAGTAAGAGGGTTTTCTTTTGGTATGTTAACGATCAGGTTTTCGTATTTAATCTTCTTATCAGTCTGCACTTCGTCTGGAAAGTGAACTTTTCTCTTCTGGCTCACAGGTTTACGAACTTCTATTCTCGGAGGTTTTAGTGTTGGTTCGCTTCGAGGAGCTATTTCTTTCAAGGAGTTGCTACGAGGAGCCGTGTCTTTCTTGGAGTTACTGCAAGGAGCTGTTTTTTTCATCGAGTCGCTGCGAGGAGCTGTGTCTTTCTTCGAGTTGCTGCGAGGAGCTGTATCTTAGAGTTGCTGCGAGGAGCTGTATCTTTCTTAGAGTTGCTGCGAGGAGCTGTTTTCGTCTGTCTAGGAGTTTTCAAGGGTCCGAAGGGTTTTTTGGTTTCTTTTCTGGTGTTAGAGTCCAAAGGTGTAGCACAAAGCTCCGGTGGAGTCGTTTTGTCGATGGTGTGACGCTGATCCCCGGTGATAACTGATGAGTTGTTTTCCGTGGGGGCAAGTGGTTCCACAGGAATTTCCATGGGTTCAATTTCACCCGCATTAGGAACGGGTGCTGCTGAACTTGACGCAGAGGAAGTAGCAGCGGATTCCGCAATAGGAACGGAATTCTCTGCCTCCATATTTGTAACGTCCTCTCTGAGAATGGGTATACTAGGGTCATTCTCAAGACGGGCATCTCGGCACATGGCGTTGCCGTCATACTCGGAAGCGGATTGTTGACGCTTCACCTTGGGTTTTGGTTCCTTACAAGTAGATGGAAGGTATTGGTCGATCCAGTGATCCGCAAATAATTGTATGGTTCGTACCTCCTGACGGATGCAACGGATCCATTTATGATCCTTCCTCCCTAAAGCAAGGTTATATTGAAGAATTAATACGTCCCCAATTTGGTTGGACTCGAGGTTACTTAGCCCAAGGTCCATCGCCAAGGTCCTGGCAGGTTTGAGGATCCCATCGCCCGTAAGTCTTTGAATGAAGTCTAGATATGATTCCCCATCCTGTTGTTTGTTTGTTTGTCTCTTCATGAAATCCACATATGATTCCCCATACTGTTGTTTTTTTGTTTTCTGGTCAAGGTATGATTCCCCATTCTGTTGTTGGTTTGTCTTCTGGCCCCGATATGATTCCCCATACTCTTGTTGGTTTGTTTTATGGCCCTTTCCCGATGACATCTACAACGAGATAAGAATAAAGCATGGTAGATGTCATATATGCATTGTTCATTGTTGCTAACGGTTCCAGCATAAAAACATGAAACCGCAAATTGTTACTGAACAAGCTATTTATTAGTCATGATTTTCAGAACTTAATATTTTCAGTTATGAGCCGATACAGTCAGGGCATTCATATATGTCAATATATTTGGCATCAGCCTCAGTTATATTAACACATGATCCATGAAACCATTCAAGACACTCGTTACATTGTATCATGAATGATCCTATATCAGGTCCGCCACACAAGCAATATGAACTTGAATTTACGGACCTGGATTTGCCCGCTTTGTACTTAAGTATCCAAGTAGGGATTTTTTTGTCATTGCAAAGTTTAATCCTATCATGATTATGAGTACTCTCTTTGCCCCTAATTAAGATTTTATAGGTATAATCTGTTGTTTTTCTTGTGATTACACCAGGGCCTTTCCATGTAGGAGTCAACTTTCTACATTTTCCCTTAATACTAGCTGTGTCTAACACGTAAACGACATCCCCTTCCTTGAAGGAACGCATGTTTGTTCTGATATCATAATCACGTTTCATCAAGGCTTGGGTAGTTTTTAACGTCTTACGTGCGGTTTTGTGTGCTAGTGCCATTTGATTGGATAGTTCGGCTATATAATCGTCATGATCGGTGTCATCGTTACTAAATGAGTTTGAAGGGAAGACTAAGTCTACAGGTTGGTTAATTTCCCTTCCAAGCATTAGTTTGTTTGGTGTATAGCCGGTACTACGGTTAACCGCGGATCTCAAAGCGCCGGCAATTTGTGGCAAATATTCATCCCACTTGGTAGGCGTTTTGCTCACAAAGCATCTGACTGCGTCCATTAATGTTCGGTTAAACCGCTCTACATATATAGGGATGAATTAGCTGATTCTTTGTGAAACGAAGAGGACAGAGATAAATTGTGTGATGTGACTATGTGAATTTGATATTTGTTTAGAAGAAATTATTTCTTATAAACATGTAATCATTTATTATGTCTCTCAGTTTTCCTAATACATCTTAGAAAATCTAAAGTTCAAAACCAGCATTGGACACTAACCATTGACTTCCTATTTTTGAGTTGACAAAGCCAACTCTCATTGCTATTGCTTTCAACTTTGCACTTGATAACCCTGCACGGACCAAACAACGCACAATGTTACTGGCGCAGTAAGAAATAGGACCACTATGATTTGACAAAAGAACATATTAGACGACATACGTTTAAGTTCAAGTTATAAATAATGGGTTAAATGCATTATGAGAATGCAAAAAATTCTACAAGGAACGATGCTGTAGGAATAGCCATCACTTGTTGATGTCAGTGCATTAAAATATGGCGCATCTTCTTCTTTGTACTTCCCTCCTCTGTATAAGGAGCATCCCATTTTTAGATAGATAGGTAAAAGTATTGTATTTAGGATACAAAAGACCTCAGATATTAAAATTTGTGTATGTGTAGAAGACTTAAGGCAAATAAATCAATCAATAATATTTATTTAAAGTCAGACATAATTATAACAATCAACATTAGCTCTGATGAGCTATTTACCGACTAGGAAAAAAGGTTTTCAGTTTGATACTTAATTAACCTAAGATGTTGGTTTTAAGTTGGTTTAGAAGTTCCAAAAGCAAATATCTCCTAAAGTAAAAGTGATAGGACTTTATACTTCATACATACACCCATAACAATTGCAACAAATTTGACATGATCATATTGACCTTGAACTCTGACCTCAAAAGCAGTTATTTGGTTCAGAAGTTCTATCATTTATATATTTCCAGACTTGTTTTTGTGCGAATAGCACATAGCGATTTGCCTGATTTCTTCACTCATGGGAGCCCCGTCTACTGACTGTATAAACGATGTTACTCTGTTTACATGTACCTTGGGACTGCGTCAGCCTCATGATCGTTATAAAGTCTGATCACTGTCTGAATCAATGAATTATATCTATATGAATCGAGCTGTCGTGTTATGTACATGCATGATCTAATGAAAAATTGCATCTGTATGTACTGAGATGAACACAGGCTGTGTGTTGGAAACCCCTTTCCATTACCAGGTGATTATCTGTTTTAGTGGACAATATATAAATGAAACGGTGCTATCGATAAAGATATTAAGTTGAATCATTGAAACGTAAAACTAACTTAAAGTAGGCTTATCTTGCCCCGCTTCAATGAATAAAATCTGTATACGACGGAGAAATTAGGAACTTCCATCGTGAAATATGATATTAACGATTATGAAAAATAAAAGATCAAAACATTCCCGTTTAGGATGTATCATGTTTTTATATACTAAAAATGAAGTGAATTTTCCTTCAAATTCTTAGGACACACCTAACATTGAACATGAAAGGTTAAAGAGAGAGTGGGGATCAAATTAGAAAATAAGATTCGTCTTCTTTGCTTGTTTATGGAATCATCAATCGATAGTCATATTTGATTGTTGTATTTTTTAGGGGGGGGGGGGGGTTAGATTTAATGTGATGTTATTTAATTTTCATGTTCACTGTCAGACATCATCTTTCAACTCATTACGACAACATTATGCATTTGCATTTTAGTTCTGTCTTTATACTTCCATAAACTGGCCTACGAAGGTGTTCAGGAACAAATATAACTTTGAAAACACAATATTTTGTCATGCATTATAAGTGATATTATTCTGGCTATTCGCACTCAGTACCTTTAGTGCTTTGATTTAGATTTGAGACAACTCTTGAATTGTGAGAATCACTCATTCAAGCATTTGAGGCATAGATTTGGAGTTTGATTTGTGCCAGTTTTATACTTGTCTTCTGTATGTTCTTCTCAATGTTACTTTTTGCCAACTCGCAGGACTTTCAGTCCTTTGATTATCTGAGTTATACTTCCTTTATAATCCCCGAATTTTTAAGTATCATAAATTTAGTAAGACGATTCTTTCAAGACATTTCTCATGTCAGTAGGACACTAATTTCACTTCGACACAACTTCAAGATTCCATTTTCCTTTTTTTAAGAGCATTCTAGAAACAAAATGCCTTTTCCATCGAAATCTATGTAGAGCACCCACCTCTATCTAATAGCGTCCCACATCTCTCACAGCATTCACATAGTAGTTTCATTAAAAGGTATACACACAAAGATTTATTGTACAAGTACCGGAAAATAGTTAAGTTACCAGAGAAAAGTTTACGATTCTGTAAGAAAATAATCTAGCCACTTGATTCTGAGATTTAGGTCCTATTATCTAAAATGTGATTTATGAATTCACAGGACCTCTTACAACTCGACATTTCATCCATAGCTAAAGTTGATAATTCAACAAATAATTCATATTCAAATGACTCGTGTTTCAATTTCTTACTGACCTTTTATGAGATAATTGTTAAATTATTCCACGTCTTTATACTGATTTAGAGTCATTTTTTAAAAGTGGGAAACAAGATTTCAAGGACAGTCAGGGATTCCCCATAATAATACTGTATGAACGTGATACCAGAAATGCAGAATGGAAACCATAGACAAAATAGGCGCTTTACAAAGCAGAGTCTGCAAAACTTCTGACCATGAACAGCATCATTATTGTTAATCGATTAGTGTCTTAATCAATACTGATGAATAATATGAAAGATATTAAATAGAAAATTTTGTTGCGTAAGCAGAGAAAAAAAATGTAATGAAACATTAAAAAAAACCCTTTATTTTCTATTTTCTTTCATCTTGCACGAGGACGGTTCATCATATCTTGGTATTGGATCAGTGCCAAAAAGAAAGGGTAGTCGTAGGGCGAGACTGGAAACAGAATTTTTAATGTATATATTTTTTTCTTTTGGCCTTGACTGGCAGATATGGTGGAGGAGGGCCGGGATTCTAGCCTGTGATTCATAGAAAAATAAACTGATTATGTGATTCATAGAAACATAAACAGATTATGTGATTCCTAAAATCAAAGGACTGAAAGTCCTGCGAGTTGGCAAAGTCTAATATTGAATAAAGCCGGTGTTTGTTAAACACGAATGCTCCCGGCGGAGTATAATTACCATTTTTCTGTTAAGTATGTGAAAGGTCTTAATAATAACAATGGAAATTAAATGATTTCCTTGTGACGTTATCAATGATCATATCCAAGTGATAGACGTTCGATAATAAGTTTCCTTTATTTTTCTGCCATCTTTCGATCAAGGTTGAAGCGATGCAGTGTGTCGTAAATTTTTTAACCTTGTTTGCAAAATAACGTCAAAAATAGTACTTTTCCTATGCTTTAACGAGACTAAACGTCATAGTCAATGTGGATGATCGATTTGCCATTTTGCTCTTTATACGAGTACAGTTCTGTAGATAATGGGAGAAAAGGATATATTTTCGAAGCGTTTCCATGAATATCCAAGTCAACGGTAATAACACATGTGATGAAGTGAATGAAATGCTCTGCATGGAAGTCACTACTGAAGGTTATTTTTCTTCGGTAAATTTAAATATGCCAAAATAGGCAGAGGGTGAATGGGCCAAAAAGAGGGATATTAATTTGATCTCCCTCAAGGGAGAAATGCCAAGAAGGGAAATGAGGTCAAAACGATGGAGACTCCCTCCTAAAGACTGCTGCAACCTTGCCGCAAACAATTTAGTTCGCCATAAATCTGAAAAGCTGTTTGCAGCTATTCGCCGCTACCTGCAAACTTCTGGCGAACAGAAACTCATGTTTGCCAAAAGTTCGCCAAAAAGCAATAACAAACAAAATTCAAGTGAAAATTTGCCGCAAGTTTGCCAGAGCAAAATCCTTGACTTTAAACCTTAAATCGAATGACTGATTTTGGCAAAATTGCGGCAAATGATGATTCATTTAAGAAGCTAGCCAAGCAAACAAAGAAGAGAAAGTGCTGACTCCGTAAACAAGGTGAACACAAGCTACATGTAGGTTGCCATTTGAAAGGCTGCATAAGAGCAATTCAAAGGGATTCATCTAGTTCTATCTATTGTGCATGACTGTTCCAAAGTTTTCTTGACATGTGATACACGTACAAAAGTGCTGTGAAAAATTTATTTTTTCTGATGAAGCTAGGATAACATGCATGGGATATGTACTCAGCTGCCAGCTAGTACTTTTTAATTTTATCCTTAACATTTTATTAATAGACATGATAGACTAAAAGATGAATTTTATCTATAGTTACTGAATCAATATTACAACTTAAGGTATCCGTTGTACAAATAAATATCAAGTGTATTATATAGTTAGAATTATGGCATATCTTCACCTAACATCAACATTATTGGTCAACAACCACCCACTAACTAAGCAACAGAAACTATCGAGACACTGCCGAAGATTACCGAGATAGTTTTAACACTGTTTATGGACGAGACGTCAGCGAGATCTCCATTTGTTCATTGGATACGTTCAAAGTATGTAAAATATATAATCATTCAGTTTATCAGCATAATGTTTTCTTTAAAAAAATATGTCATAAAAATGGTTTGGCTATAAAGTAAAGTTAAAGGACGTCAAACGCTAGTTAATTACTATGAAATTGCCAATGCATGAACGTATAAAAGAATAAACTTTATTCAATTACAATTCTGTAAGATAATAAAGATTATGAATCAGTGTACTACCATGCTTTATACACATACATGTATAAATTCAACATTTTAACATGTGTGCATGTGTAATTACTAAGCCAGAGGTTCGCTGCAATTACATAGGTAGTTCGCCCGAAGTTCACCGCAATCTATATATGGCAATAGGTACATCACTGAGCATGCTCAAAAACATTGTCAGAAGATCACCATAAACTGTATTTGGACACCAGGAGTTTGCGGCAAGTCTGCTGCAAACCTAATTTGCGGGCAAAAAAGTCACGGCGAATATGCCGCAAACTGTTTGTGGCAACTTTGCAGCAAAGTTTGCGACAATGGTTCGCCAAAGGCCTAAATTTTGGTAAGGGTCAAGGGAGAGTTGACAGGTCATGCGTTCTGAAAAATATAATGGCCGTTTAAGTGTTCCACATGTAAATGTTCGTATCATAGTGTTATAAAGATGACTGCTCAGTACATTCTGTTGTTTTTAAAGGAGAATGACATGGTCTTTTAAAATAAATGCAGCATCAAACCTGGTAATTACATAAATTTCATTTGGGCCATATTTAGATAACACTTGTTAATTCCTTAAATAATGGAGACATGGCAAAGTTCAGAAATATTAATTTCTGAAGTCTGGATTTTTAGAAAAAAGTAAAGATAATTATAACTTATATAATGTATAAAGGGAAAGTACTTAATAAGAAGTATTAGAAACTGCATTTATTTCAGTCTATCACTTATACCCGTATTGACTTCACGAGATCTATAATGTGGAATAACGCTTGTAACAATCCAACTTTGGCAACAGTCAATTATCGCTCGGCTTACTAAATTGTTTGTGCACTTGATGCATTCCTCCCCCTTCCATCCCTCCTCCTGGTCCAAATTCCTGTCATCCTGTCCAGCCCCTAATATATACAGTGGCTTATAAATTAAAACATTTTAAACGTTTTTGAACAGAAAGAGAGAGAAATTAAATATTACCTGGTAGGAACGTAGAAGTGATGATCTCTCACTTTAAGCATAGCCCTCGTATGAATGGCCTCAATGTCTCTGAAAATTGAATAAATATTTTGAAATATGCATGATGAACATTACAGAAGGAAATAAGGCCATACCAAACTAATTAAATGTTCTTTGGATTTCCCGCACCATATTTTTCAAAATTCAAAAAAAAGTTATAAAAATAAAATGCTCGCCCGCACCACGAAATTTCTGGCTCAATTTTTTTTGAGGATCGGTTCTGACTTCTGCAAACCTTAAAGCTTCTAGAAGTCTGGGATTGTGCAAATTTCGAAGAAAATGAAACTTCTTGTGTTTGAAAAATTATGTTGGGAGCAAATTTGTTGTCCCATCGAAAGTCAAGGGGGGGGGGGGGGGAATGTTCGAAAAATTTTTCCGTAGAGCTATGTGCCAGGCTTCCTAGTCACCAAATTTCTATGGGGATTCCTTTTTGAGTACGAAAAACATTAGAAATGTATTACTGGGGTAACCTATATCAAAAATGAATTTATTTCCTTGTCCGCACCTAAAAAACTGCAATACTTAAAAAAAGAATTATATTTTCGCCTGCACGCACCCTTTTTTTCACAAGAAAACATTTGATTAATTTGGTATGGCCTAAATGAAAGTGAGACAAGAGTCTTATAGGGAAAGTCTGGAACTATTGATGAATTAATCTGTAAATTCAGTCAGCATTACGAAATGGTTATATGTTACAGGTTACTTCTTTTTCTTTTTACATAAGGACCCCATTGGAAAAAAAATTGATCGCCAAGCAATATAATTAAGTTCGGATCTTTTCAATGAACAAATATATTAAAACGAAAAAGAGTAAACTAATTTGCTTAGACATAAGGGCCTCAGTAGTTGCATTGCTACTATTGTTTAAAGCAGGTATATATTAAAGAACTTAATTATGATCATAAAATTGTATTGGCTTTTTCTGAAGGTCTTGACCAACAGTAGATTGTCAATCATTAAAAAATAATCTCCTTGATTCCGATTATCATTCAAATCTTTTTTCACAATCTTTTGTTATTGAAAGGATGATATTTCACTTATTTCAAAGGATCCTCTTATCACTTGCTCATAGATGGTTAAGAACATACAGTTGAAATGAATGTTATTTATTACATGTTCAGTAGATTTTTTTTCTTCACTTTATGCATTAAAAATTAAGCTTATCTATCTTAATGCTGCATTCCTCAGTGTGAAATCAATAATCGGTTTATCCTTTCTGATTATTTTCCATTCTTCTAGTTTTCTAGATGTCCTCCAATATATAACACTTTGAAATTGATGAAACTTTTTTTTTTTTCATATGATGAAAACAACGACAAAAAGTGTATTATAACATGTATAATCAAATATAATTACTTACAGCTTAATTGATTAAATAAGTATGCTTTATTTTACTTCAAATTTTAATTTGAAATTTTGAATTCTTGTCTGTACAAAACGTACATCCAAATGCTTCACTAATTGAAATTACAAAACAAACCAATCAATTTCCTTCGGAAATATTTCTCTTCTGACATTTCTATGTTTTATTGTTAATAGTCTAACCTTTCATCAATATTGTTATCACAGCATTTATATGTTTCCCATATATATATATATCATATAAACATATTATTGCACATGAGAGGTAATCAAACTTCATTGATAACACACAACAACAGCGCTACAGCTTGTCAAGTAGACAATAAATGGACGTAAGATTGAAAAAAAAAACAGACAAATTTCATGGAAAAATATTAATTCAATACTACCCACTGATAATTATTTTTCCTATTTTCTAGGGTTAAACAGAAAATTGATTATAAGCTAGTTAATACTGCCTTTGGTCCATTTCCCTCAAAAAGTACAGTTAAACTTCACTAGGATATATATGACATGCTGCTTTAAAATACAGTATATTTCCCCCTTCTCTTCATATTCCCATTCACGTCAACAAGTATTTTTTAATAAGACGTAATCATTTGATTCAGAGTTGGTAGGTAATGTCTGGCAAAGAACATCATTAATATTCTACTTGGCAGACAGATGGACAGACAGACAAGCCAGACAAGCCTATCTTCACCTCCAAGCAATACCAATAGACAGATCACCAAAACATATGATACCCAATATCCTCCTGAGAGGATAAGAAATTAATGAAAGAGCCTCTGATACAGACGATTGGGCAGGGAAACAACCCAACGAAACATGTCAGCAACAACACGACCTCCCTGCACCAAACTTCTGACCAGAGGCCAACTCACCTGCCGCTGGATCCTCTCCAGGAACGTCTCTTCCCCTGTAAAACAAAAAGTCATACAATCAGTTTTCATCTACTTGGCAACATTGTTTGGTAACATTTTTATTTCAGCTAAGGGAGAACAATAGAGAACTTGATATTTATGAAGTTATTTTTTTTTTCAAAATATGTTTATATCAACATACAAAGATACTCAGGTGTATCAACTGCGTGACTAATGGCTTAGATTTCTCATAACTAATGAAGTCTTTTAAACCTTGACAATTTCAGCATTTGGTTACAGCAAGATAAGTATAAAGAAATACATAGCTATTTACTAGGAGGGGGAAGGTAATGATTGGCTAATCCTGCCAACCTGTATCTCTGAAAAAAGATCAAAGTCACATTAGAATATGTTAGGTAATAATATAGTAAAAACAACTTTTGTTTGACTAATTGGATAAAAGAGGACAAGATGGTTAAGTGTGATAAAAAATCCTCTACAATACTGATAGACTAAACGAGTTAAAAATATTACAGTAGCTAGTGGGTCTTCGACTTTTTTTTTCTCTTTAAGTTCGGCAAAATTATATGCAGCTGTTCGAAAAGGAAGAAAACTAATTCAGTTAAAAGTCAATTAGAACCCTCAAAGGTCATCTGATATTTAACCAATCAACGCTAAAAATCACAAACTTGGTATACATGTGCATGTATATAAAATATGACACTAACCTCGGCCCGCTCATACCATACGTTATGGCGCAGTTCTCCCATCGGAGCAAGGAACTGGCCGTGCGAGTGAACCATCTGTAAACAAAAAAAGATATAATAAGTACACAATATTACTACAAATTATTACACAATATTATTACAAATTATCTATACTGTGTTGTTGTTTTGTAATATTGTTAATACATATATGTTCGACTTTTCACGTCATTCATGTACAGTACTGGAAATATTCTACATTACACTGTGAAGAAGTACTCTTAGTACACTTAAATCTATCACTGAAAATTGACTTGACTGACTATTCATATATACATGAAACTGTACAACAGCGAAATCAGTATGCTGGACCTTGGATAGTCAAAGATTAAGTCTTCTATGACAGACCAATAGAATCTAGCACCACTTTGAGTTCCAGATAGAAAAATATCAGTCGAGGGTGGGATTGATCAAGTCTCAACAAAGACATAGCCAAGGTTGGGACGTTGATCATCCGAGACTGATATTTTTCTACCCAGAACTCAAATGTGGTGCTTGATTATTTTTCTCGCACATTGAAACCTTCAAAGTCTTCTTGTTTATGCATCAGGATGACTGAACGTCATGCTTAATGTATGTGCACGTGAAATAACATACGTCAGTTTGTCTGTAACTTCATAAAGGAACAATAAAAAAAACTGGATCAGGGGTGCCGGATCGAATTCTCCAGCACCACTGAAAAGGGGAATCAGCCTATCCAATGTGCGAGAAACATGAGTTCCGCTCAAACCTGAAGATTACAGAAAGTTTTGCAAGATTTGTGCTCCTAAGAAAGGATCCAATGGTTTTCTTATATACATTGTATAGCAAACTGTGAATGAGTAAAAAATGCTCTAATCTTTTATCTATGTGGGCACCATTTCATAGTTATATCGCTTTGTAAAAAAAAAACACTTTCCACAAAAGAAAATAATCTCTCTTATCCTAGAGTCAGAGGCAAAGCAAATGCTTAACTTAAACTTGAAATTAGGAATTAAAAGAAATAAACTTACTCGTGCATGGTGAAGATGGGCAACTCTCCCTCTGTAATAAATCAAAATCTTGATAAGTCTTGATAGTTCAACTTATTTAAGACAATTAAGAGTACAACACAAATATTATGTTTATAGAAAGTAAACGAAGGAACTGCATAATGAAATAAATGATTTTACAAAAGGCTTGGTTTCAGTAGTACCTATATTATACATGTTATACCAATGACACTGACCTGTACCTATTGTGCCCAAAATAGGAATCCTTGAGTTAAGGGTACTGAAACACTGCCAGTTCCGAGTTAATGCATCTTAAAAGTACATTATGATTGAAAAAAATTGTATGAAATTTTGTTGGAGTTTTTGAACACATGAAGTTAAGCCTGATTACATGAAAGTTTTATCATTTGAACCCATTTTTTAAAATGGCAATAAAATAGATTTGACACACAATGTCTATTTCACCCCTCATTGTTTAGAATAATAATCGAAATTGCCTTCAAAATCCGTATATGTATTAAATCACTTTATTCCTCTGAGCTCATTAATATTCATGAGGAGGCGCAGCTACAGCTGAAATTTTGAGTGGCTTTATCTCGAAAATGGGGGAGGTATCGGATATGATACTTGGTACATCCATGTATGACCATAACATGGAACAATTTAAGTTAAGATAAAATGTATTAGTTAAGATAAAATGTATTACTAGTAAAGACGCCTTTACAACCCAAAGTCGGAATGTGCTGCTTTAATAATGATATATCAAAGAATTTTTGCAAAATATTCCTGAAAAGAAATAGTGGACCAATTTAGGCAAGAAACGCGGTGAAGTAAAATCCTCAAATTTCAAACCTTCTTCAATTACCATGTCAAGATTGAAAGAAATATTTTTGCAAAATACTCATTTTATTTGTAGAAACCCCCTAAAATTAGCCAGGAACTGGTACAGTTTTTTATATAATATCTACTTATAAATTAACACATAATAGATTTATGCATCCCCCTTTCTCTAATGCAATTGACCACAAAAACTTTAACCTTGGCCATAACTTTTGAATGGTAAGTGATAGGGCTTTCATATTTCGCATGTAATTCCTTGTGAAAAAACCTTTCCAAAATTTTTGACTTAGTGACCTTGACCTTTATGTTGAATTTCAATATTTTAAGTGCGGAAGGTAAGGACGAACTAAAGTTTAAATTGGTATGGCCTTATGTACTTCTTTTCTTTTACAATTTAAAACTTAACTTTTTATCTAAATTAAATGTATTTTTACCTAAAAATAATCTTGATATTTGATCTCTATTGACTTTAAGTGGCTTTTGACCAGCAGGGTCTGACCTTGTGTAATATAAATAGACAGGAAGGCTTGACAGTAACTATAGTGACATACCCCGCCTCCCAAGGCCCAAGTCGTAATTATTGGCATCAGCATAATATGAATCAAGGCAAAGCCTTTTTGTGCGAGCGGAGAGAAAATAGATATGATTATATAAAGTAAAAAAAGATTTTTCTTTTTTATTTTGACTATGACGGTTTATCTTATCTGACAAAACTTTCTGTTTGATGATTGCCAAAAAAGGTAGTATATAAGGCGAGTGGAAAAACGGAAGCACTTGTAAAATTAATCTAGACCAGCAGATGAACATTTTAAGAAGGGAGGGGGCTTAAAATACGGTTCTTTAAAAATATGGTTCTTCATAATTCATTTTTATTTTGTAAGAATAATGGTTAGGCTAGATGAAAATAAATTACTTAAGAACAAAAGAAAAAACAAACATATTCCGACTTCTGACAGTACGAAACCACCCGAGACGAGAAAAGCAATCAGAGCGAAACGTCTCGTTTAAAACCGGAAATGTCGGATTTCCCGTGGTTACGCCGCCTTGTTGATGCTTTATCGTTACCTGATTTACGAAAAATATTTTCAATAAATTTAACTTATAAACAAAAATTGAGTATAACATATACGTCTACTTGGAATATACTTCCCTGACATTGTCGCCATAGCACTTTCTATATAGACATAGCGTCAGACAGTGCATGAATTTTATATATTTTCATTTCCATGCTTCATTTACATCGACGGCGGGTGCGGCTAGCCAACAGGGGATGCTTACTCCTCCCGGGCACCTGGTCCCACCTCTAGCTTGCTAGGGGTCCGTCGATGTTTAATTTTGTGCTCTATTGTGAGTGCTGTTGAGATTATCGTCAGGATCTTCTTTAACTCATTGGAATCGAAAAAAAAAATTAAATGGCAATATCCAGCATCTCCGCAGTAACTCTGTCTGCGAGGGGACGAAAATTTTTGAAAGCATAGTAGTACATTCTCATTCTTTGATTCAGCATATTTTCTCAATAAGATATGTGTATACGCGTTACCATAAGGGCGAGCTCCGCTCGCTATAAAGTATATTTTTCTTTTATTGTAGCAGAGTCAGGGGTGTGAGGCATTTCAGTAACACAAGGAAAAAAACATTAAGTTTACAATAGCAAATTTATAATTTTTCTAAATGAAGTAAACGCTTTCCAGATATCCAATAACATTAGTTTATAATTACACTCCTTTTACAAGATCAAAGGAATAGATGGAATACTCCAACTTACTAAGGTACTGAATCATTTTATATGCAGATGAAATTACAAGACAGAATGAATTATTAATTCAATTTCAAGTTGGTTTTTTTTCTGAAATAATACAGAAAACTCTCAGACAACCCCTCCCCCCACAGAAAAATGTTTTAATTCATACCTAAAAGCAGGCTGCGGCTGAGGTGGATGTGGTATAGTTTGGGTCAGTCTGTTTACCAGCACCGGACAGTCCGTCTGAATCCCCATTCCCAGCCTAGCAACATAGTCTGTCTGTGTCCCCATCCTAAGTCTTGTCGGAACGTACGTCTGACACCCCGAGCTGCCAGGACCTTGAGGATGAAGATTGGTCTCATCGAACACAGACAAAACAGAGACATCCATCTGATCCTCATCAGAGTCTTCTGTCGCCCGCCCTATCTCCACCTCCATCTCACACCCTCCACTAGGCCCTGCCCTGGGGCTAGAGCTAGGCCCCACCCCTGTGGCACCAGGTCCTAAACGTGAAGATTGGTCTCATCAAACACAGACAAAACAGAGACATCCATCTGATCCTCATCAGAGTCTTCTGTCGCCCGCCCTATCTCCACCTCCATCTCACACCCACCACTAGGCCCTGCCCTGGGGCTAGAACTAGGCCCCACCCCTGTGGCACCAGGTCCTAAACGTTACCTGGGCCTGATAGACAAAGTAGGAGTGGGTGGAGGGTTCAGCGTCCCACACTCCCTCTCCCAGTCTACGGTCTCGGGCTTATCGATGAATCATCAGTGGAATCCATCTGCTCATCAGCAGCCAAAGGTAGAGTACCAGAAGGGGAATCTCGTTTATTCTGTGTTTGGTGAGGCCCTCCTTCATCCTCCGACGAACTCGCAAGCGAGCTGCCAGGACCTTGAGGATGAAGATTGGTCTCATCAAACACAGACAAAACAGAGACATCCATCTGATCCTCATCAGAGTCTTCTGTCGCCCGCCCTATCTCCACCTCCATCTCACACCCTCCACTAGGCCCTGCCCACGGGCTAGAGCTAGGCCCCACCCCTGTGGCACCAGGTCCTTAACGTGACCTGGGCCTGATGGACAAAGTAGGAGTGGGTGGAGGGTTCAGCGTCCCACACCCCCTCTCCCAGTCTACGGTCTCGGGCATACTGAAATGGAGGAAGCCCATTAGACTCGTAGAAAAACAACTGTTACATCGCTTGGCCTGTAGGCAATCTTATTAAATATTTGGCCAGATTTATGGAATGTCTTCCACTTTTTTTAATCATTCAAACTTTTGATTGAACAAGCTCTACCTCATCTGGTTAGATCACTTTGATACATGATCCCCACCATTTTATCTTAAGGTTACATAACTTAATTCTTAGTTTTACAGACTCTTCTTTTGACCACAATTGGAAAAAAATAAAATGAATTGAACTGTACTCAATCACTGAATTTCACCAAACCATTACAGGTTCGTACTTTTCATTGTCACTCAATCTTTACTGAAGGGTTTTTAGAGTGTGTGGCTTTGAACATATAATGAACAGGCTAAATTAAGGTACTAGATGTATAATGAATGAAATCATGTCCACAATATTGAAACTACATGTACTTGTATAAATAAGTAATTTTATATTTCTTTATCACATTTGCTGTTGAACAAACTTTTGTACTATGATGGTAGGTATTTGAAAAAAGATTTTTTTATATGGTCATATTTAGGATTTGTCTCCCCTTGAAAGAGAATTACTTAAATCAAACGCTTTAAGATCTAAACAGAATACTTTGGATTTTTCAATGAAATTTTATCACACTGTACTTGTAATATTAATCTTTAGAAATTTTTCATCCATTTATATTTGAGACTCAATCATACTTATTTTTTTTAAATATTGCTGAAATATTAGTTTTTTCCATAGACTTTATTGTAAACTCTGGAGGCTAAGAATTCTTGTAGGAAAACTTTTTTTTTCAAAACACTGTAATGTTGAAAAATTTTCAATAAATTTTAATACTATAACTATATCATGAATTTAGAATTCCAAACTAAATAAATGTTTGAACAAATTATTCCATTCACTTATTTCATCCCTTCATTCCATCACTACATTATCACTTTCATCATCCATCCATACAATTTTTTCAGTCATACATTCATTCATCCATACATATTTTTTTTATAGGTTGATCCAATCAGTAAATTATTGATAAAATCATGTTATTCCTTATCATGTTATTTCATACTACTCATCTCATCCTCTTTTCATGAAATCCATTCTATGTCACCATGTACAAATTGCATTGCTTATTCAAGAATTCATTATACTCAGTATGGAGAGATGCGAAAACTTTTATCCAATCGAATTGCTTGATTTGTTGCAATAAACAAGTTGGAACAAAGAAGTGCATAGGTAAAATACTTTAAAAGAGGCATTGCAATTTGGGATAGCACTCCTTGTAATGCAGTAAGAGTCACCGGTTTGGATTTTCTTTTCTTACGAATTGCTAGGTAAAATGCACTTGAAAGGTTAACTTTTTATTCTAAATCACCATCTAAAGTCATTCTTATTGGGAATCCTGCGCCTAGTGAATACTTTAATGTTGAAATTAGAACGCTTTTCTGCATTATTTAGACTATTCGACTCGAGTCGTTTCTGACCACTCGCGATTCTCCGTGCACCACGGTGAATAATTGCAGCTCTAAATAGCACCACAATTGCTCACCTAAAATCTACGTAACTAAGCATATCAGATAAAATCGAGTTTATAAAAGGAAAAAACCTGATTTCAGAGTGGAACAAAAATTAACAACACTTCTTAAGACATCTCTCTAGATAATCCTGATGCTTTCGGTTGGTCGATACGTGCTTTCGTTCTGAAGAAGTTTGTCAAATGAGGGTACCTCCCATGACCTATTTTTGCCTGTGGTGGTGCCACCTGTTGACAGATCCGGACAAAGAAAAGCAATACTTGTAGGAGACCATGATTACTTCATTCCTACCAAGTTGATAACACACAACAACAGCGCTACAGCTTGTCAAGTAGACAATAAATGGACGTAAGATTGAAAAAAAAAACAGACAAATTTCATGGAAAAATATTAATTCCATACTACCCACTGATAATTTTTTTCCTATTTTCTAGGGTTAAACAGAAAATTGATTATAAGCTAGTTAATACTGCCTTTGGTCCATTTCCCTCAAAAAGTACAGTTAAACTTCACTAGGATACATATGACATGCTGCTTTAAAATACAGTATATCTCCCCCTTTTCTTCATATTCCCATTCACGTCAACAAGTATTTCTTAATAAGACGTAATCATTTGATTCAGAGTTGGTAGGTAATGTCTGGCAAACAACATCATTAACATTCTACTTGGCAGACAGATGGACAGACAGACGAGCCAGACAAGCCTATCTTCACCTCCAAGCAATACCAATAGACAGATCACCAAAACATATGATACCCAATATCCTCCTGAGAGGATAAGAAATTAATGAAAGAGCCTCTGATACAGACGATTGGGCAGGGAAACAACCCAACGAAACATGTCAGCAACAACACGACCTCCCTGCACCAAACTTCTGACCAGAGGCCCACTCACCTGCCGCTTGATCCTCTCCAGGAACGTCTCTTCCCCTGTAAAACAAAAAGTCATACAATCAGTACTCATCTACTTGGCAACATTGTTTGGTAACGTTTTTATTTCAGCTAACGGAGAACAATAGAGAACTTGATAATTATGAAGTTATTTTTTTTCAAAATATGTTTATATCAACATACAAAGATACTCAGGTGTATCAACTGCGTGACTAATGGCTTAGATTTCTCATAACTATGAAGTCTTTTAAACCTTGACAATTTCAGCATTTGGTTACAGCAGATAAGTATAAGAAAATACATAGCTACTTACTAGGAGGGGGAAAATCCTGCCAACCTGTATCTCTGAAAAAAGATCAAAGTCACATTAGAATATGTTAGGTAATAATATAGTAAAAACTACTTTTGTTTGACTAATTGGATGAAAGAGGACAAGATGGTTTAGTGTGATAAAAAATCCTCTACAATACTGATAGACTAAATGAGTTAAAAATATTACAGTAGCTAGTGGGTCTTCGACCTTTTTTT
>VSWD01000006.1:46518025-46615379 GCA_033119305.1 Pinctada imbricata
AATATCCAAGAAATTTGAAGAATTTCTTGGATATTATACCATATTTCTCCTAAATTCTCGCCGATCTTGTTCGGGATCGACTCCCCGTGCCGCACATGGCAGACTCCCATAATGTGACGTTGTATTTTGTTGTGGGTCTAGATATGTACCATTTGTTGTGGGTCCTGAGATATCATTGGTTATTTCTGTGGGTCTTGGTAATGGTTTTCATCTTCACACATATACTCATCAATTGGTACCAGTTTTATCTAGAAACATATTAACATTTATCATAATTATAGTGTAGAACTATGTTCAGGTACATAATGGTCTCTTTATTGTGGGTCCAGAGATACCATGGGTTATTTCTGTGGGTCTTGGTCATGGTTTACATCCTCACTCCTGTACTCATCAATTGGTACCAGTTTCACCTAAAATGATACCATCAATTATGATTTATAGTGTAGAACCATGTTCAGGTACATAACGGTCCCTTTATTGTGGGTCCAGAGATACCTTGGGTTATTTCTGTGTGTCTTCGTCATGGTTTACATCCTAACTCCTGTACTCATCAATTGGTACCAGTTTCACCTAAAATGATACCATCAATTATGATTTATAGTGTAGAACAATGTTCAGGTACATAATGGTCCCTTTATTGTCGGTCCAGAGACATCATGGGTTATTTCTCTGGGTCTTGGTCATGGTTAACATCCTCACTCCTGTACTCATCAACTGGTACCAGTTTCATCTAAAATGATACCATCATTTATGATTTATAGTGTAGAACCATGCTCAGGTATAGAATGGTCCCTTTACTGTGGGTCCAGAGATACCATGGGTTATTTTTCTGGGTCTTGGTCATGTTTACATCCTCAGACCTATTCTCATCAATTGGTACCAGTTTCACCTAGAAAAATAACAACAATTATGATTTATAGTGTAGAACCATGCTCAGGTACAGACATCCCTTTATTGTACATGTTGTAGGTCCAGAGATACCATGGGTTATTTCTTTGGGTCTTGGTCATGGATTACATCCTCATACCTATTCTAATCAATTGGCACCAGTTTCACCTAGAATGATACCATCAATTATGATTTATAGTGTAGAACCATGCTCAGGTACAGAATGGTCCCTTTATTGTGGGTCCAGAGATACCATTGGTTCTTTCTCTGGGTCTTAGTCATGGTATACATCCTCACACTTATTATCATCAATTGGTGCCAGATTCACCTAAAATGATACCATTATCAATGATTTATAGTGTAGAACCATGCTCAGGTACAGAATGGTCCCTTTATTGTGGGTCCAGAGATACCATGGGTTATTTATGTGGGTCTTGGTCATGGTTTACATTCTCACTCCTGTACTCATCAATTGGTACCAGTTTCACCTAAAATGATACCATCAATTATGATTTATAGTGTAGAACCATGTTCAGGTACATAATGGTCCCTTTATTGTGAGTCCAGAGATACCATGGGTTATTTCTGTGGGTCTTGGTCATGGTTTACATCCTCACTCCTGTACTCATCAATTGGTACCAGTTTCACCTAAAATGATACCATCAATTATGATTTATAGTGTAGAACCATGCTCAGGTACAGACTGGTCCCTTTATTGTGAGTCCAGCGATACCATGGGTTATTTCTGTGGGTCTTGGTCATGGTATACATCATCACAAATATTATCATCAATTGGTACCAGCTTCACCTAGAATGATACCATCAATTACGTTTATGGAGTAGAACCATGCTCAGGTACAGAATGATCCCTTTATTGTGGGTCCATAGATACCATGGATTATTTCTGTTGGTCTTGCTCATGGTTTACATCCTCACACCTAATCTCATCAATTGGTACAAGTTTTCCCTAAATTGATACCATTAATTATGATTTATAGGGTAGAACCATGTTCAGGTATAGAATGGTCCCTTTATTGTGGGTCCAGAGATACCATGGGTTATTTCTGTGGGTCTTGGTCATGGTATACATCCTCATTCTTGTACTCATCAATTGGTACCAGTTCCAACTAAAATGATACAGTCAATTATGATTTATAGTGTAGAACCATGCTCAGGTACAGAATGGTCCCTTTATTGTTGGTCCAGAGATACCATGGGTTATTTCTGTGGGTCTTGGTCATGGTATACATCCTCACACCTATTCTCAACAACTGGTACCAGTTTCACCTATAATGATACCATGAATTATGATTTCTGTGGGTCTTGGTCATGGTATACATCCTCACACCTATTCTCATCAATTGGTACCAATTTCACCTAGAATGATACAATCAATTATGATTTATAGTGTAGAACGATGCTCATGTACAGAAATTCCTTTATTGTACATGTTGTAGGTCCAGAGATACCATGGGTTATTTCTTTAGGTCTTGGTCATGGATTACATCCTCACACCTATTCTCATCAATTGGTACCAGTTTCACCTAAAATGATACCATTAATTATGATTTAAAGTGTAGAACCGTGCTTAGGTACAGAATGGTCCCTTTATGTGGGTTAAGAGATACCATGGGTTATTTCTGTGGGTCTTGGTCATGGTATACATCCTCACACCTATTCTCGTCAATTGGTACCAGTTTCACCTAGAATGATACGATCAATTATGATTTATAGTGTAGAACCATGCTCAGGTACATAATGGTCCCTTTATTGTGGGTCCAGAGATACCAAGGGTTATTTCTGTGGGTCGTGGTCATGGAATACATCCTCACTCCCATACTCATCAATTGGCACCAGTTGCACCTAAAATGATACCATCAATTATGATTTATAGTGTAGAACCATGCTCAGGTACATAATGGTCCCTTTATTGTGGGTCCATAGATACCATGGATTATTTCTGTGGGTCTTGGTGATGGTTTACATCCTCACACCTATTATCATCAAATGGTACCAGTTTCACCTAAAATGATACCATCAATTATGATTCATAGTGTAGAACCATGCATGCTCAGGTACAGAATGGTCCCTTTATTGTGGGTCCAGAGATATCATGGGTTATTTCTGTCGGTCTTGGTCATGGTTTACATCTTCACACCTAATCTCATCAATTGGTACAAGTTTCAACTAAAATGATACCATTAATTATGATTTATAGTGTAGAACCATGCTCATGTACAGAAATCCCTTTATTGTACATGTTGTAGATCCAGAGATACCATGAATTATTTCTTTGGGTCTTGGTCATGGTTTACATCTTCACACCTATTCTTATCAAGTGGTACCAGTTTCACCTAGAATGATTCATCAATTATGTTTATAGTGTAGAACCATGCTCAGGTACAGAATGGTCCCTTTATTTTGGGTCCATAGATACCATGGATTATTTCTGTAGGTCTTGGTTATGGTATACATCCTCACACTTATTCTCATCAATTGGTACAAGTTTCCCCTAAAATGATACCATTAATTATGATTGATAGTGTAGAACCATGCTCAGGTATAGAATGGTCCCTTTATTGTTGGTCCAGAGATACCATTGGTTCTTTCTGTGGGTTTTGGTTATGTTATACATCCTCACACCTAATCTCATCAATTGGTACAAGTTTCAGCTAAAATGATACCATTAATTATGATTTAAAGTGTAGAACCGTGCTCAGGTACAGAATGGTCCCTTTATTGTGGGTCAAGAGATACCATGGGTTATTTCTGTGGGTCTTGGTCATGGTATTTATAATCACACCTATTCTCGTCAATTGCTACCAGTTTCACCAAGAATAATACCATTAATTATCATTTATAGTGTATAACCATGCTCATGCACAGAATGGTGCCTTTATTTAAGGTCTAGAGATACCATGGGTTACTTCTGTGGGTCTTGTTCATGACATACATCATCACTCCTGTACTCATCAATTGGTTCGAGTTTCACCTAGAATGATACCATTAATTATGATTTATAGTGTAGAACCATGCTAAGGTATAGAATGGTCCCTTTATTGTGGGTCCAGAGATACCATGGATTATTTCTGTTGGTCTTGGTTATGGTTTACATCCTCACACCTAATCTCAGCAATTGGTACATGTTTCCCCTAAAATTATACCATTAATTATGATTTAAAGTGTAGAACCATGCTCAGGTATAGAATGGTCCCTTTATTGTGGGTCCAGAGATACCTTGGGTTATTTCTGTGTGTCTTCGTCATGGTTTACATCCTAACTCCTGTACTCATCAATTGGTACCAGTTTCACCTAAAATGATACCATCAATTATGATTTATAGTGTAGAACAATGTTCAGGTACATAATGGTCCCTTTATTGTCGGTCCAGAGACATCATGGGTTATTTCTCTGGGTCTTGGTCATGGTTAACATCCTCACTCCTGTACTCATCAACTGGTACCAGTTTCATCTAAAATGATACCATCATTTATGATTTATAGTGTAGAACCATGCTCAGGTATAGAATGGTCCCTTTACTGTGGGTCCAGAGATACCATGGGTTATTTTTCTGGGTCTTGGTCATGTTTACATCCTCAGACCTATTCTCATCAATTGGTACCAGTTTCACCTAGAATGATACCATCAATTATGATTTATAGTGTAGAACCATGCTCAGGTACAGACATCCCTTTATTGTACATGTTGTAGGTCCAGAGATACCATGGGTTATTTCTTTGGGTCTTGGTCATGGATTACATCCTCACACCTATTCTAATCAATTGGTACCAGTTTCACCTAGAATGATACCATCAATTATGATTTATAGTGTAGAACCATGCTCAGGTACAGAATGGTCCCTTTATTGTGGGTCCAGAGATACCATTGGTTCTTTCTCTGGGTCTTAGTCATGGTATACATCCTCACACTTATTATCATCAATTGGTGCCAGATTCACCTAAAATGATACCATTATCAATGATTTATAGTGTAGAACCATGCTCAGGTACAGAATGGTCCCTTTATTGTGGGTCCAGAGATACCATGGGTTATTTATGTGGGTCTTGGTCATGGTTTACATTCTCACTCCTGTACTCATCAATTGGTACCAGTTTCACCTAAAATGATACCATCAATTATGATTTATAGTGTAGAACCATGTTCAGGTACATAATGGTCCCTTTATTGTGAGTCCAGAGATACCATGGGTTATTTCTGTGGGTCTTGGTCATGGTTTACATCCTCACTCCTGTACTCATCAATTGGTACCAGTTTCACCTAAAATGATACCATCAATTATGATTTATAGTGTAGAACCATGCTCAGGTACAGACTGGTCCCTTTATTGTGAGTCCAGCGATACCATGGGTTATTTCTGTGGGTCTTGGTCATGGTATACATCATCACAAATATTATCATCAATTGGTACCAGCTTCACCTAGAATGATACCATCAATTACGTTTATGGAGTAGAACCATGCTCAGGTACAGAATGATCCCTTTATTGTGGGTCCATAGATACCATGGATTATTTCTGTTGGTCTTGCTCATGGTTTACATCCTCACACCTAATCTCATCAATTGGTACAAGTTTTCCCTAAATTGATACCATTAATTATGATTTATAGGGTAGAACCATGTTCAGGTATAGAATGGTCCCTTTATTGTGGGTCCAGAGATACCATGGGTTATTTCTGTGGGTCTTGGTCATGGTATACATCCTCATTCTTGTACTCATCAATTGGTACCAGTTCCAACTAAAATGATACAGTCAATTATGATTTATAGTGTAGAACCATGCTCAGGTACAGAATGGTCCCTTTATTGTTGGTCCAGAGATACCATGGGTTATTTCTGTGGGTCTTGGTCATGGTATACATCCTCACACCTATTCTCAACAACTGGTACCAGTTTCACCTATAATGATACCATGAATTATGATTTCTGTGGGTCTTGGTCATGGTATACATCCTCACACCTATTCTCATCAATTGGTACCAATTTCACCTAGAATGATACAATCAATTATGATTTATAGTGTAGAACGATGCTCATGTACAGAAATTCCTTTATTGTACATGTTGTAGGTCCAGAGATACCATGGGTTATTTCTTTAGGTCTTGGTCATGGATTACATCCTCACACCTATTCTCATCAATTGGTACCAGTTTCACCTAAAATGATACCATTAATTATGATTTAAAGTGTAGAACCGTGCTTAGGTACAGAATGGTCCCTTTATGTGGGTTAAGAGATACCATGGGTTATTTCTGTGGGTCTTGGTCATGGTATACATCCTCACACCTATTCTCGTCAATTGGTACCAGTTTCACCTAGAATGATACGATCAATTATGATTTATAGTGTAGAACCATGCTCAGGTACATAATGGTCCCTTTATTGTGGGTCCAGAGATACCAAGGGTTATTTCTGTGGGTCGTGGTCATGGAATACATCCTCACTCCCATACTCATCAATTGGCACCAGTTGCACCTAAAATGATACCATCAATTATGATTTATAGTGTAGAACCATGCTCAGGTACATAATGGTCCCTTTATTGTGGGTCCATAGATACCATGGATTATTTCTGTGGGTCTTGGTGATGGTTTACATCCTCACACCTATTATCATCAAATGGTACCAGTTTCACCTAAAATGATACCATCAATTATGATTCATAGTGTAGAACCATGCATGCTCAGGTACAGAATGGTCCCTTTATTGTGGGTCCAGAGATATCATGGGTTATTTCTGTCGGTCTTGGTCATGGTTTACATCTTCACACCTAATCTCATCAATTGGTACAAGTTTCAACTAAAATGATACCATTAATTATGATTTATAGTGTAGAACCATGCTCATGTACAGAAATCCCTTTATTGTACATGTTGTAGATCCAGAGATACCATGAATTATTTCTTTGGGTCTTGGTCATGGTTTACATCTTCACACCTATTCTTATCAAGTGGTACCAGTTTCACCTAGAATGATTCATCAATTATGTTTATAGTGTAGAACCATGCTCAGGTACAGAATGGTCCCTTTATTTTGGGTCCATAGATACCATGGATTATTTCTGTAGGTCTTGGTTATGGTTTACATCCTCACACCTATTCTCATCAATTGGTACAAGTTTCCCCTAAAATGATACCATTAATTATGATTGATAGTGTAGAACCATGCTCAGGTATAGAATGGTCCCTTTATTGTGGGTCCAGAGATACCATTGGTTCTTTCTGTGGGTTTTGGTTATGTTATACATCCTCACACCTAATCTCATCAATTGGTACAAGTTTCAGCTAAAATGATACCATTAATTATGATTTAAAGTGTAGAACCGTGCTCAGGTACAGAATGGTCCCTTTATTGTGGGTCAAGAGATACCATGGGTTATTTCTGTGGGTCTTGGTCATGGTATACATAATCACACCTATTCTCGTCAATTGCTACCAGTTTCACCAAGAATAATACCATTAATTATCATTTATAGTGTTTAACCATGCTCATGCACAGAATGGTGCCTTTATTTAAGGTCTAGAGATACCATGGGTTACTTCTGTGGGTCTTGTTCATGACATACATCATCACTCCTGTACTCATCAATTGGTTCGAGTTTCACCTAGAATGATACCATTAATTATGATTTATAGTGTAGAACCATGCTAAGGTATAGAATGGTCCCTTTATTGTGGGTCCAGAGATACCATGGATTATTTCTGTTGGTCTTGGTTATGGTTTACATCCTCACACCTAATCTCAGCAATTGGTACATGTTTCCCCTAAAATTATACCATTAATTATGATTTAAAGTGTAGAACCATGCTCAGGTATAGAATGGTCCCTTTATTGTGGGTCCAGAGATACCATGGGTTATTTCTGTGGGTCTTGGTCATGGTATACATCCTCACTCTTGTACTCATCAATTGGTACCAGTTTCACATAAAATGATACCATCAATTATAATTTATTGTGTAGAACCATGCCCAGGTACAGAATGGTCCCTTTATTGTGGGTCCAGAGATACCATTGGTTCTTTCTGTCGGTCTTGGTCATGGTACATGTTTACATTCTCACACCTTTTATCATCAAATGGTACCAGTTTCACCTAGAATGATACCATCAATTATGATTTATAGCGTAGAACCATGCTCAGGTACAGAATGGTCCCTTTTTGTGGTTGCAGAAATATAATGGGTTATTTCTGTGGGTCTTGGTGATGGTTTACATCCTCACATCTATTCTCATCAATTGGTACCAGTTTCATCTAAAATGGCACAATCATTTATGCTTTATAGTGTAGAACAATGCTCAGGTACAGAATGGTCCCTTTATTGTGGGCCCATAGATACCATGGATTATTTCTGTAGGTCTTGGTCATGGTTTACATTCTCACACCTCATCTCATCAATTGGTACCAGTTTCACCTAGAATGATACCATCAATTATGATTCATAGCGTAGAACCATGCTCAGGTACAAAATGGTCCCTTTATTGTGGGTCCAGAGATATCATGGGTTATTTCTGTGGGTCTTGGTCATGGTTAACATCCTCACTCCTGTACTCATCAACTGGAACCAGTTTCATCTAAAATGGCACAATCATTGATAATTTATAGTGTAGAACAATCCTCAAGTACAGAATGGTCCCTTTATTGTGGGTCCATAGATACCATGGATTATTTCTGTGGGTCTTGGTCATGGTTTACATCCTCACACCTAATCTCATCAATTGGTACCAGTTTCACCTAAAATGATACGATTAATTATGATTTATAGTGTAGAACCATGCTCATGTATAGAATGGTCCCTTTATTGTGGGTCCAGAGATACCATGGGTTATTTCTGTGGGTTTTGGTCATGGTATACATCCTCACTCCTGTACTCATGAATTGATACCAGTATCACCTAAACTTATACCATCAATTATGATTCATAGTGTAGAACCATGCTAAGGTACAGAATGGTCCCTTTATTGTTGGTCCAGAGATATATTGTACCATGGATTATTTCTGTGGGTCTTGGTCATGGTATACATCCTCACAAATATTATCATCAATTGGTACCAGTTTCACCTAGAATGATACCATCAATTATGATTTATAGTGTAGAACCATACTCAGGTACAGAAATCCCTTTATTGTACATGTTGTAGGTCCAGAGATACCATGGGTTATTTCTGTGGGTCTTGGTCATGGTATACATCCTCACTCTTGTACTCATCAACTGTTCCCAGTTCAACCTAAAATAATACCATCAATTATGATTTATAGTGTAGAACCATGCTCAGGTACAGAATGGTCCCTTTATTGTGGGTCCAGAGAAACCATGGGTTATTTCTGTGGGTCTTGGTTATGGTATACATTCTCAAACTTATTATCATCAGATGGTACCAGTTTCACCTAGAATGATACCATCAATTATGATTTATAGCGTAGAACTATGCTCAGGTACAGAATGGTCCCTTTATTGTGGGCCCAGAGGTACCATTGGTTCTTTCTGTGGGTCTTGGTTATGGTTTACATCCTCACACCTAATCTCATCAATTGGTACAAGTTTCCCCTAAAATGATACCATTAATTATTATTTATAGTGTAGAACCATGCTCAGGTATAGAATGGTCCCTTTATTGTGGGTCCAGAGATACGATGGGTTATTTCTGTGGGTTTTGGTCATGGTATACATCCTCACTCTTGTACTCATCAATTGGTACCAGTTTCACATAAAATAATACCATCAATTATGATTTATAGTGTAGAACCATGCTCAGGTACAGAATGGTCCCTTTATTGTGGGTCCAGAGATACCATTGGTTCTTTCTGTGGGTCTTGGTCATGGTAAATGTATACATTATCACACCTATTATCATCAAATGGTACCAGCTTCACCTAGGATGATACCATCAATTATGATTTATAGCGTAGAACCATGCTCAGGTACAGAATGGTCCCTTTATTGTGGTTGCAGAAATACAATGGGTTATTTCTGTGGATCTTGGTCATGGTTTACATCCTCACATCTATTCTCATATATTGGTACCAGTTTCATCTTAAATGGCACAATCATTTATGCTTTATAGTGTAGAAAAATGCTCAGGTACAGAATGGTCCCTTTATTGTGGGTCCATAGATACCATGGGTTATTTCTGTGGGTCTTGGTCATGGTATACATCCTCACTCTTGTACTCATCAATTGGTACCAGTTTCACATAAAATAATACCATCAATTATGATTTATAGTGTAGAACCATGCTCAGGTACAGAATGGTCGCTTTATTGTGGGTCCAGAGATACCATTGGTTCTTTCTGTGGGTCTTGGTCATGGTAAATGTATACATTATCACACCTATTATCATCAAATGGTACCAGTTTCACCTAGAATGATACCATCAATTATGATTTATAGCGTAGAACCATGCTCAGGTGCAAAATGGTCCCTTTATTGTGGGTCCAGAGATATCATGGGTTATTTCTGTGGGTCTTGGTCATGGTTAACATCCTCACTCCTGTACTCATCAACTGGAACCAGTTTCATCTAAAATGGCACAATCATTTATGATTTATAGTGTAGAACAATGCTCAGGTACAGAATGGTCCCTTTATTGTGGGTCCATAGATACCATGGATTATTTCTGTAGGTATTGCTCATGTTTACATCCTCACACCCAATCTCATCAATTGGTACCATTTTCACCTAAAATGATACGATTAATTATGATTTATAGTGTAGAACCATGCTCATGTATAGAATGGTCCCTTTATTGTGGGTCCAGAGATACCATGGGTTATTTCTGTGGGTCTTCGTCATGGTATACATCCTCACTCCTGTACTCATGAATTGATACGAGTTTCACCTAAACTTATACCATCAATTATGATTCATAGTGTAGAACCATGCTCAGGTACAGAATGGTCCCTTTGATACATTGTACCATGGATTATTTCTGTGGGTCTTGGTCATGGTATACATCCTCACAAATATTATCATCAACTGGTACCAGTTTCACCTAGAATGATACCATCAATTATGATTTATAGTGTAGAACCATACTCACGTACAGAAATCCCTTTATTTTACATGTTGTAGGTCCAGAGATACCATGGGTTATTTCTGTGGGTCTTGGTCATGGTATACATCCTCACTCTTGTACTCATCAACTGTTACCAGTTCAACCTAAAATGATACCATCAATTATGATTTATAGTGTACAACCATGCTCAGGTACAGAATGGTCCCTTTATTGTGGGTCCAGAGATACCATGTGTTATTTCTGTGGGTCTTGGTTATGGTATACATTTTCACACTTATTATCATCAAATGGTACCAGTTTCACCTAGAATGATACCATCAATTATGATTTATAGCGTAGAACTATGCTCAGGTACAGAATGGTCCCTTTATTGTTGGCACAGAGGTACCATTGGTTCTTTCTGTGGGTCTTCGTCATGGTTTACATTCTCACACCTATTATCATCAAATGGTACCAGTTTCACCTAGAATGATACCATCAATTATGATTTATAGCGTAGATTCATGCTCAGGTACTGAATGGTCCCTTTATTGTGGGTCCAGAGATACCGTGGGTTATTTCTGTGGGTCGTGGTCATGGGAATACATCCTCACTCCTATACTCATCAATTGGCACCAGTTGCACCTAAAATGATACCATCAATTATGATTTATAGTGTAGAACCATGCTCAGGTACATAATGGTCCCTTTATTGTTGGTCCAGAGATACCATGTGTTATTTCTGTGGGTCTTGGTTATGGTATACATTTTCACACTTATTATCATCAAATGGTACCAGTTTCACCTAGAATGATACCATCAATTATGATTTATAGCGTAGAACTATGCTCAGGTACAGAATGGTCCCTTTATTGTGGGCCCAGAGGTACCATTGGTTCTTTCTGTGGGTCTTGGTCATGGTATACATCCTCACACCTATTATCATGAATTGGTACCAGTTTCACCTAAAATGATACCATTAATTATGATTGATAGTGTAGAACCAGGCTCAGGTACAGAATGGTCCCTTTATTGTGGGTCCATAGATACCATGGGTTATTTCTGTGGGTCTTGGTCATGGTATACATCCTCACTCTTGTACTCATCAATTGGTACCAGTTTCACCTAGAATGATACCATCAATTATGATTTATAGCGTAGAACCATGCTCAGGTACAGAATGGTCCCTTTATTGTGGATGCAGAAATACAATGGGTTATTTCTGTGGATCTTGGTCATGGTTTACATCCTCACATCTATTCTCATCAATTGGTACCAGATTCATCTAAAATGGCACAATCATTTATGCTTTATAGTGTAGAAAAATGCTCAGGTACAGAATGGTCCCTTTATTGTGGGTCCATAGATACCATGGGTTATTTCTGTGGGTCTTGGTCATGGTATACATCCTCACTCTTGTACTCATCAATTGGTACCAGTTTCACATAAAATAATACCATCAATTATGATTTATAGTGTAGAACCATGCTCAGGTACAGAATGGTCGCTTTATTGTGGGTCCAGAGATACCATTGGTTCTTTCTGTGGGTCTTGGTCATGGTAAATGTATACATTATCACACCTATTATCATCAAATGGTACCAGTTTCACCTAGAATGATACCATCAATTATGATTTATAGCGTAGAACCATGCTCAGGTGCAAAATGGTCCCTTTATTGTGGGTCCAGAGATATCATGGGTTATTTCTGTGGGTCTTGGTCATGGTTAACATCCTCACTCCTGTACTCATCAACTGGAACCAGTTTCATCTAAAATGGCACAATCATTTATGATTTATAGTGTAGAACAATGCTCAGGTACAGAATGGTCCCTTTATTGTGGGTCCATAGATACCATGGATTATTTCTGTAGGTATTGCTCATGTTTACATCCTCACACCTAATCTCATCAATTGGTACCATTTTCACCTAAAATGATACGATTAATTATGATTTATAGTGTAGAACCATGCTCATGTATAGAATGGTCCCTTTATTGTGGGTCCAGAGATACCATGGGTTATTTCTGTGGGTCTTCGTCATGGTATACATCCTCACTCCTGTACTCATGAATTGATACGAGTTTCACCTAAACTTATACCATCAATTATGATTCATAGTGTAGAACCATGCTCAGGTACAGAATGGTCCCTTTGATACATTGTACCATGGATTATTTCTGTGGGTCTTGGTCATGGTATACATCCTCACAAATATTATCATCAACTGGTACCAGTTTCACCTAGAATGATACCATCAATTATGATTTATAGTGTAGAACCATACTCACGTACAGAAATCCCTTTATTTTACATGTTGTAGGTCCAGAGATACCATGGGTTATTTCTGTGGGTCTTGGTCATGGTATACATCCTCACTCTTGTACTCATCAACTGTTACCAGTTCAACCTAAAATGATACCATCAATTATGATTTATAGTGTACAACCATGCTCAGGTACAGAATGGTCCCTTTATTGTGGGTCCAGAGATACCATGTGTTATTTCTGTGGGTCTTGGTTATGGTATACATTTTCACACTTATTATCATCAAATGGTACCAGTTTCACCTAGAATGATACCATCAATTATGATTTATAGCGTAGAACTATGCTCAGGTACAGAATGGTCCCTTTATTGTTGGCCCAGAGGTACCATTGGTTCTTTCTGTGGGTCTTCGTCATGGTTTACATTCTCACACCTATTATCATCAAATGGTACCAGTTTCACCTAGAATGATACCATCAATTATGATTTATAGCGTAGATTCATGCTCAGGTACTGAATGGTCCCTTTATTGTGGGTCCAGAGATACCATGGGTTATTTCTGTGGGTCGTGGTCATGGGAATACATCCTCACTCCTATACTCATCAATTGGCACCAGTTGCACCTAAAATGATACCATCAATTATGATTTATAGTGTAGAACCATGCTCAGGTACATAATGGTCCCTTTATTGTTGGTCCAGAGATACCATGTGTTATTTCTGTGGGTCTTGGTTATGGTATACATTTTCACACTTATTATCATCAAATGGTACCAGTTTCACCTAGAATGATACCATCAATTATGATTTATAGCGTAGAACTATGCTCAGGTACAGAATGGTCCCTTTATTGTGGGCCCAGAGGTACCATTGGTTCTTTCTGTGGGTCTTGGTCATGGTATACATCCTCACACCTATTATCATGAATTGGTACCAGTTTCACCTAAAATGATACCATTAATTATGATTGATAGTGTAGAACCAGGCTCAGGTACAGAATGGTCCCTTTATTGTGGGTCCATAGATACCATGGGTTATTTCTGTGGGTCTTGGTCATGGTATACATCCTCACTCTTGTACTCATCAATTGGTACCAGTTTCACCTAGAATGATACCATCAATTATGATTTATAGCGTAGAACCATGCTCAGGTACAGAATGGTCCCTTTATTGTGGTTGCAGAAATACAATGGGTTATTTCTGTGGATCTTGGTCATGGTTTACATCCTCACATCTATTCTCATCAATTGGTACCAGATTCATCTAAAATGGCACAATCATTTATGCTTTATAGTGTAGAAAAATGCTAAGGTACAGAATGGTCCCTTTATTGTGGGTCCATAGATACCATGGGTTATTTCTGTGGGTCTTCGTCATGGTATACATCCTCACTCTTGTACTCATCAATTGGTACCAGTTTCACATAAAATAATACCATCAATTATGATTTATAGTGTAGAATCATGCTCAGGTACAGAATGGTCGCTTTATTGTGGGTCCAGAGATACCATTGGTTCTTTCTGTGGGTCTTGGTCATGGTAAATGTATACATTATCACACCTATTATCATCAAATGGTACCAGTTTCACCTAGAATGATACCATCAATTATGATTTATAGCGTAGATCCATGCTCAGGTGCAAAATGGTCCCTTTATTGTGGGTCCAGAGATATCATGGGTTATTTCTGTGGGTCTTGGTCATGGTTAACATCCTCACTCCTGTACTCATCAACTGGAACCAGTTTCATCTAAAATGGCACAATCATTTATGATTTATAGTGTAGAACAATGCTCAGGTACAGAATGGTCCCTTTATTGTGGGATCATAGATACCATGGATTATTTCTGTAGGTATTGGTCATGTTTACATCCTCACACCTAATCTCATCAATTGGTACCATTTTCACCTAAAATGATACGATTAATTATGATTTATAGTGTAGAACCATGCTCATGTATAGAATGGTCCCTTTATTGTGGGTCCAGAGATACCATGGGTTATTTCTGTGGGTCTTCGTCATGGTATACATCCTCACTCCTGTACTCATGAATTGATACGAGTTTCACCTAAACTTATACCATCAATTATGATTCATAGTGTAGAACCATGCTCAGGTACAGAATGGTCCCTTTGATACATTGTACCATGGATTATTTCTGTGGGTCTTGGTCATGGTATACATCCTCACAAATATTATCATCAACTGGTACCAGTTTCACCTAGAATGATACCATCAATTATGATTTATAGTGTAGAACCATACTCAGGTACAGAAATCCCTTTATTTTACATGTTGTAGGTCCAGAGATACCATGGGTTATTTCTGTGGGTCTTGGTCATGGTATACATCCTCACTCTTGTACTCATCAACTGTTACCAGTTCAACCTAAAATGATACCATCAATTATGATTTATAGTGTAGAACCATGCTCAGGTACAGAATGGTCCCTTTATTGTGGGTCCAGAGATACCATGTGTTATTTCTGTGGGTCTTGGTTATGGTATACATTTTCACACTTATTATCATCAAATGGTACCAGTTTCACCTAGAATGATACCATCAATTATGATTTATAGCGTAGAACTATGCTCAGGTACAGAATGGTCCCTTTATTGTTGGCCCAGAGGTACCATTGGTTCTTTCTGTGGGTCTTGGTCATGGTATACATTCTCACACCTATTATCCTCAAATGGTACCAGTTTCACCTAGAATGATACCATCAATTATGATTTATAGCGTAGATTCATGCTCAGGTACTGAATGGTCCCTTTATTGTGGGTCCAGAGATACCATGGGTTATTTCTGTGGGTCGTGGTCATGGGAATACATCCTCACTCCTATACTCATCAATTGGCACCAGTTGCACCTAAAATGATACCATCAATTATGATTTATAGTGTAGAACCATGCTCAGGTACATAATGGTCCCTTTATTGTTGGTCCAGAGATACCATGTGTTATTTCTGTGGGTCTTGGTTATGGTATACATTTTCACACTTATTATCATCAAATGGTACCAGTTTCACCTAGAATGATACCATCAATTATGATTTATAGCGTAGAACTATGCTCAGGTACAGAATGGTCCCTTTATTGTGGGCCCAGAGGTACCATTGGTTCTTTCTGTGGGTCTTGGTCATGGTATACATCCTCACACCTATTATCATGAATTGGTACCAGTTTCACCTAAAATGATACCATTAATTATGATTGATAGTGTAGAACCAGGCTCAGGTACAGAATGGTCCCTTTATTGTGGGTCCATAGATACCATGGGTTATTTCTGTGGGTCTTGGTCATGGTATACATCCTCACTCTTGTACTCATCAATTGGTACCAGTTTCACCTAGAATGATACCATCAATTATGATTTATAGCGTAGAACCATGCTCAGGTACAGAATGGTCCCTTTATTGTGGTTGCAGAAATACAATGGGTTATTTCTGTGGATCTTGGTCATGGTTTACATCCTCACATCTATTCTCATCAATTGGTACCAGTTTCATCTAAAATGGCACAATCATTTATGCTTTATAGTGTAGAAAAATGCTCAGGTACAGAATGGTCTCTTTATTGTGGGTCCATAGATACCATGGGTTATTTCTGTGGGTCTTGGTCATGGTATACATCCTCACTCTTGTACTCATCAATTGGTACCAGTTTCACATAAAATAATACCATCAATTATGATTTATAATGTAGAACCATGCTCAGGTACAGAATGGTCGCTTTATTGTGGGTCCAGAGATACCATTGGTTCTTTCTGTGGGTCTTGGTCATGGTAAATGTATACATTATCACACCTATTATCATCAAATGGTACCAGTTTCACCTAGAATGATACCATCAATTATGATTTATAGCGTAGAACCATGCTCAGGTGCAAAATGGTCCCTTTATTGTGGGTCCAGAGATATCATGGGTTATTTCTGTGGGTCTTGGTCATGGTTAACATCCTCACTCCTGTACTCATCAACTGGAACCAGTTTCACCTAAAATGATACGATTAATTATGATTTATAGTGTAGAACCATGCTCATGTATAGAATGGTCCCTTTATTGTGGGTCCAGAGATACCATGGGTTATTTCTGTGGGTCTTCGTCATGGTATACATCCTCACTCCTGTACTCATGAATTGATACGAGTTTCACCTAAACTTATACCATCAATTATGATTCATAGTGTAGAACCATGCTCAGGTACAGAATGGTCCCTTTGATACATTGTACCATGGATTATTTCTGTGGGTCTTGGTCATGGTATACATCCTCACAAATATTATCATCAACTGGTACCAGTTTCACCTAGAATGATACCATCAATTATGATTTATAGTGTAGAACCATACTCACGTACAGAAATCCCTTTATTTTACATGTTGTAGGTCCAGAGATACCATGGGTTATTTCTGTGGGTCTTGGTCATGGTATACATCCTCACTCTTGTACTCATCAACTGTTACCAGTTCAACCTAAAATGATACCATCAATTATGTTTTATAGTGTAGAACCATGCTCAGGTACAGAATGGTCCCTTTATTGTGGGTCCAGAGATACCATGTGTTATTTCTGTGGGTCTTGGTTATGGTATACATTTTCACACTTATTATCATCAAATGGTACCAGTTTCACCTAGAATGATACCATCAATTATGATTTATAGCGTAGAACTATGCTCAGGTACAGAATGGTCCCTTTATTGTTGGCCCAGAGGTACCATTGGTTCTTTCTGTGGGTCTTGGTCATGGTATACATTCTCACACCTATTATCATCAAATGGTACCAGTTTCACCTAGAATGATACCATCAATTATGATTTATAGCGTAGATTCATGCTCAGGTACTGAATGGTCCCTTTATTGTGGGTCCAGAGATACCATGGGTTAATTCTGTGGGTCGTGGTCATGGGAATACATCCTCACTCCTATACTCATCAATTGACACCAGTTGCACCTAAAATGATACCATCAATTATGATTTATAGTGTAGAACCATGCTCAGGTACATAATGGTCCCTTTATTGTTGGTCCAGAGATACCATGTGTTATTTCTGTGGGTCTTGGTTATGGTATACATTTTCACACTTATTATCATCAAATGGTACCAGTTTCACCTAGAATGATACCATCAATTATGATTTATAGCGTAGAACTATGCTCAGGTACAGAATGGTCCCTTTATTGTGGGCCCAGAGGTACCATTGGTTCTTTCTGTGGGTCTTGGTCATGGTATACATCCTCACACCTATTATCATGAATTGGTACCAGTTTCACCTAAAATGATACCATTAATTATGATTGATAGTGTAGAACCAGGCTCAGGTACAGAATGGTCCCTTTATTGTGGGTCCAAAGATACCATGGGTTATTTCTGTGGGTCTTGGTCATGGTATACATCCTCACACCTATTCTCGTCAATTGGTACCAGTTTCACCTAGAATGATACCATCAATTATGATTTATAGTGTAGAACCATGCTCAGGTACATAATGGTCCCTTTATTGTTGGTCCAGAGATACCATGGGTTATTTCTGTGGGTCGTGGTCATGGGAATACATCCTCACTCCTATACTCATCAATTCGCACCAGTTGCACCTAAAATGATACCATCAATTATGATTTATAGTGTAGAACCATGCTCAGGTACATAATGGTCCCTTTATTGTTGGTCCAAAGATACCATGGGTTATTTCTGTGGGTCGTGGTCATGGGAATACATCCTCACTCCTATACTAATCAATTCCCACCAGTTGCACCTAAAATGATACCATCAATTATCATTTATAGTGTAGAACCATGCTCAGGTACATAATGGTCCCTTTATTGTGGGTCCAGAGATACCATGGATTATTTCTGTGGGTCTTGGTGATGTTTTACATCCTCACACCTAATCTCATCAATTGGTACCAGTTTCACCTAAAACGATACCATCAGTTATGATTTATAGTGTAGAACCATGCTCAGGTACAGAATGGTCCCTTTATTGTGGGTCCAGAGATACCATGGATTTTTTCTGTGGGTCTTGGTCATGGTTTATATCCTTACACCTATTCTGATCAATTGGTACCAGTTTCACCTAAAATGACACCATCAATTATGATTTATAGTGTAGAACCATGCTAAGGGACACAATGGTCTCGTTAATGTAAGTGCAGAGGTACCATTGGTTCTTTTGGTGGGTCTTCGTCATGGTATACATGCTCACACCTGTTATCATCAATTGGTACCAGATTCACCTAGAATGACACCATCAATTATGATTTATAGTGTAGAACCATGCTCAGGTATAGAATGGTCCCTTTATTGTGGGTCCATAGATACCATGGATTATTTCTATGGGTCTTGGTCATGGTTTACATCCTCACACCTAATCTCATCAATTGTTTCCTGTTTCACATAAAATGAAACCATCAATTATGATTTATAGTGTAGAACCATGCTCAGGTTTAGGATTGTTCCTTTATTGTGGGTCCAGAGATACCATGATTTATTTCTGTGGGTCTGTCATGGTATACATCCTCACTCCTGTACTCATCAATTGGTACCAGTTTCACCTAAAATGATACCATCAATTATGATTTATAGTGTAGAACCATGCTTAGGTACTGAATGGTCCCTTTATTGAAGGTCTAGAGATACAACGGGTTACTCTTGTGGGTCTTATTCATGGTATACATCCTCACTCCTGTACTCGTCAATTGGTACCAGTTTTACCTAAAATGATACCATCAATTATGATTTATAGTGTAGAACCACGCTCAGGTACAGAATTGTCCCTTTATTGTGGGTCCAGAGATACCATGGGTTATTTCTGTGGGTCTTGGTCATGGTATACATCCTCACACATATTCTCATCAATTGGTACCAGTTTCACCTAAAATGATGCCATCAATAATGATTTATAGTGTAGAACCATGCTCAGGTACAGAATGGTCCCTTTATTGTTCCAGAGATACCATGGGTCCTTACTGTGGGTCTTGGTCATGATATACATTCTCACAACTATTATCATCAATTGGATTATTTCTGAGGGTCTCGGTCATGGTATACATCCTCAGAAATATTATCATCAATTGGTACCAGTTTCACCTAGAATGATACCATCAATTATGATTTATAGTGTAGAACCATACTCAGGTACAGAAATCCCTTTATTGTACATGTTGTAGGTCCAGAGATACCATGGGTTATTTCTGTGGGTCTTGGTCATGGTTTACATTTTCACTCCTGTACTAATCAATTGTTACCAGTTTAACCTAAGACGATACCATCAATTATGATTTATTGTGTAGAACCATGCTCAGGTACAGAATGGTCCCTTTATTGTGGGTCCAGATATACCATGGGTTATTTCTGTGGGTCTTGGTCATGGTATACATTCTCACACCTATTATCATCAAGTGGTACCAGTTTCACCTAGAATGATACCATCAATTATGATTTATAGTGTAGAACCATGCTCAGGTACAGAATGGTCCCTTTATTGTGGGTCCAGAGATACCATGGGTTATTTCTGTGGGTCTTGGTCATGGTGTACATCCTCACACCTATTATCATCAATTGGTACCAGTTTCACCTAAAATGATACCATTAATTATGATTTATAGTGTAGAACCGTGCTCAGGTACAGAATGGTCCCTTTATTGTGGGTCCAGAGATACCATTGGTTATTTCTGTGTGTCTTGGTCATTGTGTACATCCTCACACCTATTCTCGTTAATTGGTACCAGTTTCACCAAGAATGATACCATCAATTATGATTTATAGTGTAGAACCATGCTCAGGCACAGAATGGTCCCTTTATTGTAACTCTAGAGATACCATGGGTTACTTCTGTGGGTCGTGGTCATGGATTACATCCTCACACCTATTCTTATCAATTGGTACCAGTTTCACCTAGAATGACACCATCAATTATGATTCATAGTGTAGAACCATGCTCAGGTACATAATGGTCCCTTTATTGTGGGTCCAGATATACCATGGGTTATTTCTGTGGGTCGTGGTCATGGAATACATCATCACTCCTATACTCATCATTTGGCACCAGTTGCACCTAAAATGATACCATCAATTATTATTTATAGTGTAGAACCATGCTCAGGTACATAATGGTCCCTTTATTGTGGGTCCAGAGATACCATGGATTATTTCTGTGGATCTTGGTGATGGTTTACATCCTCTCTCCCGACTCATCATGTGGTACCAGTTTCACCTAAAATGATACCATCAATTATGATTTATAGTGTAGAACCATGCTCAGGTACAGAATTGTCCCTTTATTGTGGGTCCAGAGATACCATGGGTTATTTCTGTGGGTCTTGGTCATGGTATACATCCTCACTCCTGTACTCATCAATTGGTACCAGTTTCACCTAGAATGATACCATCAATTATGATTTATATTGTAGAACCATGCTCAGGTATAGAATGACTCATTTATTGTGGGTCCAGAGATACCATGATTTTTTTTCTTTGGGTGTATGTCATGGTATACATCCTCACACCTGTACTCATCAATTGGTGCCAGTTTCACCTAAAATGATACCATCAATTATGATTTATAGTGTAGAACCATGCTCAGGTACAAATGGTCCCTTTATTGTGGGTCCAGAGATATCATGGGTTATTTCTGTGGGTCTTGGTCATGGTTAACATCCTCACTCCTGTACTCATCAACTGGAACCAGTTTCATCTAAAATGGCACAATCATTTATGATTTATAGTGTAGAACCATACTCAGGTACAGAAATCCTTTTATTGTGAGTCCAGAGATACCATAGGTTCTTTCTGTGGGTCTTGGTCATGGTTTACATCCTCACACCTATTATCATCAATTTGTACCAGTTTTATTTAGAATTATACCATTTATCATGATTTATAGTGTAGAACCATGCTTATGTACAAAAACGGTCCCGTATAGATGTCGTAAATAGAACATAATCTGAAAACATATTGAACTAAAGAGCAATGCATTTCGCATGACGAGCAATATATATATCCTTGTTTACATCTAAAATACGCTTCTGTAACGACATCGTTTTACCATTGGCATATGGTTTACGTCATCATCGTGAGTCGATAAAGTGAGTTGCAATATTTTTCCGCGAATTATTATGAAAGCGCATTGTTCAGGATAGGATTGTGGAATGAAATTAAAGCTTTCATGATTTGGACTCACCATACATTTGACATATTATAAACTAGAATATTATGGATAGGTAAACAACTTTGAAAATAGGGTCGAAATGACAGGTTACCGCACCTACTCATTTTCAAATTATGAATTGTAAATTGGCGAAAAACTGAAGTTCTCCTTCAAAGCTTATGTATAAAAGACTCTATGGTGATACATGTATCTATTAATTGTAATGCAATAAATTATATTGATAATATATTTAAGTCATTAAGGAAGCCTTTTTTCTTCAAATGGGATTCTTGCCATTAAAGATCGAAATAATGTTTTGATAGAAAACCAATTATCGAGCGAAGTGAGCCGAATTTTTTTTTTTTTTTTTTTTTTTTTTTTTTTTTTTGTATATTTAAATGAAAACCGAAGCGAGCCGGGAACATTTCAGGAATTTTAAGCGCAATTTTATGGTAATTCTTCAAATTCAGATTACTTGTAAGAGGATAGTAATTGTAAAGGATTTAAAATTGATAAATCATGGAGTCTAAAGTTTTCGTAAACATGGAAGTTTTTTATTATCCTTTTCCTCTATTTTGTTGATAAATAAATAAGAGTCCCAAGTTAGACATAAGCTCTGTTGACTTAATTACTGAAGTGAATAAGGTACTAAAGCAACTATTATTTTTTCCATCTTCTTTATTTGGATGTAAACACTTCAGTTCCGAGGATTGTCTAATAAAGGAGGAATCCGTCTGTTGCTTGCAACAGTAGCCATCTAGTTTCATCTATCTTTTGTGACGAGTTTTGCAAGGTCGCATCATCTGCAAATATGTCTATGATGGATTGTTTTACATTTAAGGGCATGTCATTTATGAAAAGAATGAATAGGAGTGGTCCTAGAACTGATCCTTGTGGGACTCCTGCAATTAATTCGGTTTTATTTGAGACATATTTTCTAAGTCTTACTTTTTGGCTACGGTTTTTGAGATATTATTTGAGTAAGTTTAGCGATAAATGATCAAAATTATAAAACTGCAGTTTTTGTAATAAGATGTCAATGACATGATTTACTAAGTCAAATGCCTTACTAAAATCTAAATACACCGTGCCCGTAAGATTTCGTTTGTCCATTTCCGACAGCCAATTTTCAGTCATTTTAGCTAAGGCAGACATACACGAATGATGTTCACGAAAACCCGATTGCTTCTTTACTAGGAGATCAAAATCATTCAGATAATTCCGTATTAGTGATGCCAAGTGTTTTTCGAATATTTTAGATAGAGTTGGTTAAATAGAAATTGGACGGTAATTTCCAGGTATAGACATGTCAACTTTTTTGTATATAGGCGTTATTTTGGCTTCTTTCATTTCATCAGGAAACGTACATGTTGCAATGCTCAAGTTTATTATATGAGTCAGTGGTTTGAATATGTCTTTAGTATTTTGGGGCCGATATTGTCGGTTCCTGCAGACTTTTTAATGTTTAGCTTAGTAAGGAGTTTTAGTACTTCTTCCTCTGAGATGTGATTAAATGAGAATTTTATATTCATTGGGTTTTTAGAGTGAACAAAGTGTGTTATATGCGCAGTTTCCAGCTTTTCTCTTTGGCTTTCGTTAAAGAGTGTTTTTGATATATTAGTTATGAAATCATTGTACACGTTGGCGATTTCGTTTGGGTCTTCTGATGAGGTGCCATTATGAGTCATAAAATTAATATTCGCTTCGTTTTTGTGAGAAGTGAATTCTTTTAAATGTTTCAAAATGTCTGAAGTACGGGTGTTTTCTTCAATAGATTCTTTGTAATAATCTCTTTTAGCATTTCGAATAAGTTCTGTTACTTTATTGCGCCATTTTCCAAAATTTGCCATTTCGCCTTTTTTTTGTGAAAAAAGTCTCTTTTGTGGCGGGCATCATTTATTTCAGTGGTAATCTATTAGGGAGTGTTTTTGTATTTTACACGTTTTGATGTTACTTTAGCAAGCTTATCTAGAACTGAAATGAAAAGTTCGTAAAATTGATCAAGTGCCAAAGTAGGTTCAGTAACATTTGCAAGTTCGTTATTAAAGTTAATATCAGCCAGATCTAGTAAAAAGTTAGTTTCGTCGAAAGTTTTGTAGTCTCGATATTCTATAGTCATATGTGTTTTCTTTTTGTTAAGGTTTTTTGTACATCTCGTTACGCATACAGGATAATGGTCGGACATTGATATATTTGGCATATTTACTTTAGTGATATGATCGGGATTATTCGTGTAAACATGGTCAATAAGTGTGCTAGAATTTTCGGTGACACGTGTCGGCGAGGATATAAATCTTTAACGATATAACACCTCTAGTGCCTGAGACCAATATCGAGGGGGTTCTTTCGTTAAGTCAATGTTAAAATCCCCGAAAATAGTAGCTTCTGTATTTCCGCATGTGGCTTTATCTATTTCTTCTGCAAATAAATCTACCCAGGAAGTATTAGCGGATGGGGGGGGGGGGGGGGGCCGTAGGCTGAACAATAGAGAAATGATTTAGAATTCGGGATAAGTATTTCTAGCCACATGGTTTCAATATCGCAGCTTTCGAGATCTCTACGGCGTTTGTAGTTTATTGTTTCAGAAAGGTACACAAAAGTACCACCTCCTGCTTTCCCAACACGATCCCTTCTTTCGAAAATAAATTCATTTAATTTTAGTGATTCATTCGGTGTTTCTGAGTTAAGAATGTTTTGCAAATCCCTAAGATTTCAACTGATTGGTTCGCATTCAAAAGTAAATTTATCTCATCAAGTTTGTTTCAGAGATTACAGATATTCAAATTTGAAATCCTTAATCCTCTTTTCAGTAACCCAAACGTATTGTTAGTAATTTTATTTTCATATTGATCGGGTGATTTAGATCTTGAGTTTTCGCGAACAGAATTTATTGAGATAGTTGCTTTTATTTCGTTCATGATTGAGTTTTTTGCATTACATGTAGATTTTTCATGAAGTTTAAATTTTCCCTTGCTTTTCTCATTTCGACCCAGTTTTACATTTGTATCAAAGAATAACGTTAGGGGAAGATTTTGATTACATGTACATACATACATCTCACATTCATTACAGCGATTATGAAGACAATCAAATTTCTTTCCATCGCCGATTTTCTAATGTCTTCGCACTTGTTGCGGACGATGATATATAAGTAGACGATAATATATAAATAGACGATATAATAAAGAGAAAGAATATTCTTTTAGCATTATGTGTGTATTTTTTTTTTTTTTTTTTTTTTTTTTTTTTTTTTTGATTTTTTACTTTCGAGAAAAATTAAAGGGGGGGGGTATTTTCATGGATATTGGACTTCTCCAGAACCACTGACGGGATTTTGATGAAACTCTGTATGAATGAAGAACCCATTGTTCCCTACAAGTGTTGCTATTCTTTGTCTGGTTGCCGATCTGTCAACAGGTGGCGCCTGTTATTCAGTTACATGTTTTTGCTCTTCAACATTTCAATTCAAGTTAGCTTTTTGTCTTATATGTTTCCTATATGTTAATATTGATATACTTTTAGTGGTATTAAAGTTGAATTGTATGAATGAATTTTTTTACCTTGAATTTGGACATATACACGGTTGCATATCAAGTGATACGCAAATGATATGTTCCACGGGAATATACTAAATATGAAATTATTTTAGGCCGATCATATAACTTACAAGCACCATTCTTATTTATATGGTGGTAACTATTCTGGTAAAGAATATAAGTATATTCAGAGATTTTTTTGTATCTATTTATGTGCCATTATCATAACGTGGTTGGCATCTGAAATTTTCTGCTTAAGTGTTCTCTGACGATAGCTCTATTCTTGATCAAAATAGATTAATTACCATCATATAAATGAATGATGGTCATATGATAGGCCTAATATAAATCCTTATACCCCCCCCCCCCCCCCCCGAGTCTTGGAAGAGTTGCTCATGATGTAGGCAGAACCTTGTCATTTAGGACCATTGGAAACAACAGTAACAGTGGAAGAACTTTTTTATTTCAAGTTCTATTATTTCCGGCTAAAAATAGTTTTTGAAGAAAATATTTTTTTAATATAGTACATTACATATGCTCGTTTCCAACATGGAATTTATAATATATACTGTACAGAAATCATCTTAAATGAAAGTGAAAAAGAAGTCCCGAGGGGCATATTTTGCAGCATTATCATGGCTATTTTAGCATCTTGGAGTTTGAACCCTGTAGTGTAGGAGGAAGACACTCTTGTTGCCCCAGCAATAAGTAACCTTTCTAGTTTAAATCGTTTAAGTGCAATTTTTTCACGTCAGTGTGTGATTCTTCAATATGGATACATAAATTCAGGAACCGACAAAATTCGTAGGCATGTACGATTCTACAGAATTTGGATAAGTTCAATTCGTACGAAAACTGCAGTGAAATCGCGAGTATAATGCTAAGAATGCTTCGCAGTATTTCAAAAGGGCTTGTACATGGATTCGGAAAAATGTTGCGAGGTGTGTGAAGGAAAAGTGAAACAATTTCCTCAAATTTTGTGAAGAAAACTAAGTATTTGTGATCAGTGGATTCAGTGACTTAGTGTATATATTCCCCCGTGACCTACGTGACTGTGTATATTATATTTGTGAGTAAATATCGTTGTTATTTATTAGCCGAATTATCGATTCGTCTTTATTTTGTGTAGATTAAGTATATTGAAAGGTGTATTTGATACCGTACAATTTTTAGTTACAGTGCGCGATTGCGTGTGATACTGTATATGTTTTGTGTTTTAATCAAGATCGCGACCGTTTTACATTGATTTGTCCCAGTGCATATTTCAGTGATTTTGTTTGCTTGTGATATATTTATATGTGAAAATTTCATGCGCGATAGTGTTTGTAATTTAAAGACAATTTGTTTGTGCGCGGTTTATTCAAATATGTAAGATTTGTGACTGCTCGCGTGTGAAATCATTTTGTGCGAAGTTTTTATAATACTATGACGATTTATTTGTGCGCGATTATTTTTCTTATTGTGCTATCTTTATTTTGTGACTGTGCGTTATCGCAAGTGAAATGGTTTGCTCGGTAGTGTGTAGATAAAATAATTTGTGCACAGTAAGTCTTAATAATGCGTGTGCACTCGCCTTTTAGATGTGCATTTTATGAATCTGTGACCGATATTTGTTGTGACATTGTGTGAAATCTGTGCGCGTATATCGTATAAAACATTATTCTGTCGATCAGTGTCCGACAAATGCCTGTGTTTTGTGCGTTTAATATATATTAATATCCAACACGTGTCTTGTGCAAGGAAATTTGTTTTGAATTTCCTTCAAGATGGTATAGAGTTGGAACCCTTCGTCATTATTGTATTAGTGAAAAGTGCCGTGTTGTGTACAATATTCGTAAGCATGTGCGTAATTCTTCAAATCTGTGACGAAAAAGATTTTATTCACGTGTGTTATGTGCCTCAAGTGAATCTTTATTCAGCGATTCAAAACTGGATTTCTTTGCATTTGAAGACGTTTAAGGTCGTTTGGTACAGGCGTCATATCGAAGTTACGTTTTCCGTAAAACGAGTACATTTTGGTATGACTTATACATATTCTAAAAGCTAACTTTAAAAAACATTATGTTGGGCTAATTAAACCCATTTATGAAGTTGGTTTTCCTTAGTAATAACGTCACAAAGTAGGTATAGAGCGCTACCTACATGGCATATATTTGCGTCGTTCGTATGCGCTAAACTGCATAATAACAACGTCAAATTAGACAAAATATACAACGGATGTTGATAAAATGCCCTAAAACGGATTTCGGAGTGATAAATCTCTTAAATCGTGAGTTTATAATAACATGTTCTTGTAATATGTAAAATAGAAGTAGCAATTCACATTTTAACGGCTTTTTTCGACTTTCGATTTTTTATTTTCATATACATTTAACAAATATTCAAAATCTAGTCGACAAATTTCCTTATAAAAATTAACATCCTATGTGCTAGATGTACTCTTCATGTTAATATTATAAAATCATCCAAAACATCCCCTAGTTTTTCCGCTATTCTCACTTCTATTTGCGTCGATTCTTCTATAAACATTAACGAAAATGGCACTTTTATCTTGCCGTTGTAATAATAAAGATTCACCTCGCACTTGTACATTTGGCTAGATAATTTTCTTAAAATCATGTCATCCAAAGAAAATAATACATTGATTAGGAAAATATATAAATTATGTGCATAAATCTACAAAATATTGCCAATAACATGGATACTCTGCATGTTTTGGCATATTATTCTCCTTCATTTTGTCACATTAAGGTTAGAAAAAAATTACATTTTTTTTCTTTTATAGTTATTAAAAAGCGAGTCGAGAAAGATTCATTATATTCCAGTACATTTTTCGTGAAATCGTTTTGAAAAAACTGATATCAATAAAAATATCAAAACATGAACCCAATTTTTTGTTACAGGCGATAGAAATTTGGTTTTTGACACCTTTTTCGATCATTTTGGCGAACGTCAGGCGGAGGCGTCATACATACTGTAACGACGCCTGGACAATTTTCACGCCGTCATCGAGGGTTCTTGATTTATTCAAATTACATTCCTAATTAAGTAGGGAAGTTTTCAAAAAATCTAAATAAAATGAGACGATATATTGAAGTCGTCAGAGGTGCTGGCGATTGGGGGGGTTTACTTGCACCCCTGCAACCAGTGGCGGATCCAGCTTTATAGTTAGGGGGTGTAAAGAATTGGCAAGGGGTCTGGGGACCTAGGCGGTTCCCAGCAGAGCCCAGGTAGGGGGACCCAGGGGCGAAGCGCCCCGGAAGCTATTAAATTTCTGCATTTAAGGACCCATTTTCGTGACTAATTGATTAAATAATGAAAAGGACCTGTAACGATAAGGCGTAAAATCTGCCCTAAAATAATGAAATTTTAAAGTACTTCAGTTTTTTAATCAAGTTGGTGAAATACTTTAAAAGACAAAACCCCTTCAAAATCTGAAGAAAATTTTTCATGCTCTAATAGAGAGATATTTGAGTACAAATGTGCTCATTTTGTATAGAAATCAATGAAAATCGGAATAGTTTGTATAAAATATCGCCCCCCTCCCCCCTTGGAACACAACACCACTTCTACCTAAGATGTATTTTCATAATACAAATTTTCTGTAAAAGCGGAGTTGTGTTTCAAAGGGGGGAACAATAGTCAATTTACGAAAATGTGATTGGGTCGGTAGATGTGAGCTCCGTAATCCGTGATTACCTATTATTTGAGTTGAAAGGAGGTCCAAGATGGTGGCCACAGGCATTAATTGGCTGACATTTCTTAAACTTTTTTCACAGATTTTAATGGTAGAACTGGTATTGCTCAAGATTTTATTACATGTGAAACTGATTTTGAAGCTGAAGTACTTGATGACATAGCTGGTCATCTATCAGGGTTAGATATCCCAATCATACGAAAATCAGAAGACCTACATGTTAATCATTATGGTAATTTATTATTAGACCTATGTAAACACACAAATCTTTTAATCTTGAACGGCAGAATCGGAGATGAAAAGTCGAAAGGAAAGACAACTTGTAAAAATATAAGTGTTATTGACTACTGTCTGTCAAATATCAACTCACTTGAACTTATTCATGATTTTTGTGTATTGCCTTTCTCGTGCTTCTTATCAGATGTACATAACCCTATTTGTTTAACAATATCGACAAATTCATCTCAAAATGAACTTAATTACAATGTTAATGAATGTGCTGTCAGTGAAGATGTTGCAAACTCATGGGATGACAACTGTAAAGAAAATTTTATTAACCAATGCAGTAATCGCTCTGATGAACTAGAAATTATGATTAGTGAAATGGCAACTGTCAACATAAATGACGTAAATAGTGAATTTATTGATTCGATTGTTTCAAGAATCAAGAATATGTTTACTTGTAGTGCGAAATCAGTTTTTGGTTGTAAAAGTACAAAAAGAAGAATTGAAAAAAGAAAATCATATATGTTTAAAAAACCATGGTTCACAACTGATTGTAAAAACGCCCGTCAAAATTTTAAGAGGGCTAAACGATTGTATAAAAAATATGGAAACAATATTTTCAAAGAAGATGTATATGCCAATTAAGAGAGATTGTATAAAAAAATCATTAAAAATGCTGTTAAAAATCACAGAAATAACAAAAGAGAATTGTTGAGAAATCTGAGAAGTTCCAATCCGAAAGAATATTGGCGGATTATAAATACCGGTAATAGAAATACAGCTAATATAAAGGCTGATATGAATACATTGTTTGACTTTTTTCGAAATCTTAATGAGTATAATGATGTTTCTATACCAGATCATGTTTTATCAGAAAATGATTTAGATATATTAGCAAATTTAGAAGTAAATGGTGTCATTAATAGACCAATATCTGATGATGAAATTTTACATTGTATTAAGATGTTGAAAAGAAATAGGCCGGCAGGATCAGATCATATCTATAATGAATATCTTAGCTCGACCTGTCACGTGATGTTACCCATTTATAATCGACTATTTAATCTAATTTTAGATACAGGTGTTTTCCCAACTAGTTGGCTATGTGGAGATATAGTTCCTATTTCTAAGAAGAAAGGTTTTCAGTCTGACCCTACAAATTATAGACCAATTACTTTACTTAGTGCTTTTGAGAAACTTCTTACTTCAATTATAAATGTGAGACTTGATGAATTTTCAGATGAAATGAATGTTATTTTAGAAAATCAAGCAGGTTTCAGGAAGAATTTTTCTACGATTGATCATATTTTTACACTTCATTTACTTATTGAATTATATAAGAAATCTAAAAGAAAATTATTTTGTGCCTTAATTGATTTTCAGAAGGCGTTTGATTCCGTTTGGAGAATCGGTTTATGGAATAAATTGTTAAATTCTAACGTAGATGGAAAATGCTTTAAGATAATTAGGAGTATGTATCAAGGAATTAAGGCAAGAATTAAATGCAATGGTAATTTTTCTGAATTCTTCCCTTGTCAGATCGGCCTCAGACAAGGCGAAAACTTATCACCTTTCCTTTTTTCTATTTTTCTAAATGATTTGGAAGATTTTCTGAAGTCAAAAAATGTGACTGGCTTACAAAATATCACTTCTATGTGTGAAAGGGATTTAGAATTGTACATTAACTTATTTGTCCTGCTCTACGCAGATGACACTGTCTTGATGTCTGAGTCTGCTGAAAATTTACAAGAAATGTTGAATAAATTTTCTCAATATTGTGATCTTTGGAAATTAAATGTCAATGTAGAAAAAACCAAAATTGTCATTTTTGGCAGCAGATCGACTTCATCTTTAAATTTTAGTTTTAATGACAACAATATTGAAGTTGTTAAAGAATTCAAATACCTTGGAGTTATTTTTACCTCTAATAGTAACCTTAGAGCTAATATAAAATAATTATATGACAAGTCTATTAAAGCTATGTACAACGTTATATCAAAATGGAGAAAACATATTAATCTTTCTATTGAATGTGCCCTAGATTTATTTGATAAAATTGTTTTACCTATTGCTACTTATGGATGTGAAATATGGGGATTTTCGAACACTTCCATTTTTGAAAAGCTGCATCTCAAATTTTGTAAATATATATTGAATTTAAGAAAAAATACTCCAAATTGTATTATTTATGGAGAACTTGGACGTTACACAACAGATATTTCAATTAAGACCAGATTGATAATGTTCTGGGCAAATATTGTACAGCCAAAAAGAAATAAATTTTCAAATTTATTGTATTCACTAGCATTTACTAAAGATTTACCATGGTTTAGATATGTGAGTTATTAAAGTTAATATCAGCCAGATCTAGTAAAAAGTTAGTTTCGTCGAAAGTTTTGTAGTCTCGATATTCTATAGTCATATGTGTTTTCTTTTTGTTAAGGTTTTTTGTACATCTCGTTACGCATACAGGATAATGGTCGGACATTGATATATTTGGCATATTTACTTTAGTGATATGATCGGGATTATTCGTGTAAACATGGTCAATAAGTGTGCTAGAATTTTCGGTGACACGTGTCGGCGAGGATATAAATCTTTAACGATATAACACCTCTAGTGCCTGAGACCAATATCGAGGGGGTTCTTTCGTTAAGTCAATGTTAAAATCCCCGAAAATAGTAGCTTCTGTATTTCCGCATGTGGCTTTATCTATTTCTTCTGCAAATAAATCTACCCAGGAAGTATTAGCGGATGGGGGGGGGGGGGGGGGCGGTAGGCTGAACAATAGAGAAATGATTTAGAATTCGGGATAAGTATTTCTAGCCACATGGTTTCAATATCGCAGCTTTCGAGATCTCTACGGCGTTTGTAGTTTATTGTTTCAGAAAGGTACACAAAAGTACCACCTCCTGCTTTCCCAACACGATCCCTTCTTTCGAAAATAAATTCATTTAATTTTAGTGATTCATTCGGTGTTTCTGAGTTAAGAATGTTTTGCAAATCCCTAAGATTTCAACTGATTGGTTCGCATTCAAAAGTAAATTTATCTCATCAAGTTTGTTTCAGAGATTACAGATATTCAAATTTGAAATCCTTAATCCTCTTTTCAGTAACCCAAACGTATTGTTAGTAATTTTATTTTCATATTGATCGGGTGATTTAGATCTTGAGTTTTCGCGAACAGAATTTATTGAGATAGTTGCTTTTATTTCGTTCATGATTGAGTTTTTTGCATTACATGTAGATTTTTCATGAAGTTTAAATTTTCCCTTGCTTTTCTCATTTCGACCCAGTTTTACATTTGTATCAAAGAATAACGTTAGGGGAAGATTTTGATTACATGTACATACATACATCTCACATTCATTACAGCGATTATGAAGACAATCAAATTTCTTTCCATCGCCGATTTTCTAATGTCTTCGCACTTGTTGCGGACGATGATATATAAGTAGACGATAATATATAAATAGACGATATAATAAAGAGAAAGAATATTCTTTTAGCATTATGTGTGTATTTTTTTTTTTTTTTTTTTTTTTTTTTTTGATTTTTTACTTTCGAGAAAAATTAAAGGGGGGGGGGGGTATTTTCATGGATATTGGACTTCTCCAGAACCACTGACGGGATTTTGATGAAACTCTGTATGAATGAAGAACCCATTGTTCCCTACAAGTGTTGCTATTCTTTGTCTGGTTGCCGATCTGTCAACAGGTGGCGCCTGTTATTCAGTTACATGTTTTTGCTCTTCAACATTTCAATTCAAGTTAGCTTTTTGTCTTATATGTTTCCTATATGTTAATATTGATATACTTTTAGTGGTATTAAAGTTGAATTGTATGAATGAATTTTTTTACCTTGAATTTGGACATATACACGGTTGCATATCAAGTGATACGCAAATGATATGTTCCACGGGAATATACTAAATATGAAATTATTTTAGGCCGATCATATAACTTACAAGCACCATTCTTATTTATATGGTGGTAACTATTCTGGTAAAGAATATAAGTATATTCAGAGATTTTTTTGTATCTATTTATGTGCCATTATCATAACGTGGTTGGCATCTGAAATTTTCTGCTTAAGTGTTCTCTGACGATAGCTCTATTCTTGATCAAAATAGATTAATTACCATCATATAAATGAATGATGGTCATATGATAGGCCTAATATAAATCCTTATACCCCCCCCCCGAGTCTTGGAAGAGTTGCTCATGATGTAGGCAGAACCTTGTCATTTAGGACCATTGGAAACAACAGTAACAGTGGAAGAACTTTTTTATTTCAAGTTCTATTATTTCCGGCTAAAAATAGTTTTTGAAGAAAATATTTTTTTAATATAGTACATTACATATGCTCGTTTCCAACATGGAATTTATAATATATACTGTACAGAAATCATCTTAAATGAAAGTGAAAAAGAAGTCCCGAGGGGCATATTTTGCAGCATTATCATGGCTATTTTAGCATCTTGGAGTTTGAACCCTGTAGTGTAGGAGGAAGACACTCTTGTTGCCCCAGCAATAAGTAACCTTTCTAGTTTAAATCGTTTAAGTGCAATTTTTTCACGTCAGTGTGTGATTCTTCAATATGGATACATAAATTCAGGAACCGACAAAATTCGTAGGCATGTACGATTCTACAGAATTTGGATAAGTTCAATTCGTACGAAAACTGCAGTGAAATCGCGAGTATAATGCTAAGAATGCTTCGCAGTATTTCAAAAGGGCTTGTACATGGATTCGGAAAAATGTTGCGAGGTGTGTGAAGGAAAAGTGAAACAATTTCCTCAAATTTTGTGAAGAAAACTAAGTATTTGTGATCAGTGGATTCAGTGACTTAGTGTATATATTCCCCCGTGACCTACGTGACTGTGTATATTATATTTGTGAGTAAATATCGTTGTTATTTATTAGCCGAATTATCGATTCGTCTTTATTTTGTGTAGATTAAGTATATTGAAAGGTGTATTTGATACCGTACAATTTTTAGTTACAGTGCGCGATTGCGTGTGATACTGTATATGTTTTGTGTTTTAATCAAGATCGCGACCGTTTTACATTGATTTGTCCCAGTGCATATTTCAGTGATTTTGTTTGCTTGTGATATATTTATATGTGAAAATTTCATGCGCGATAGTGTTTGTAATTTAAAGACAATTTGTTTGTGCGCGGTTTATTCAAATATGTAAGATTTGTGACTGCTCGCGTGTGAAATCATTTTGTGCGAAGTTTTTATAATACTATGACGATTTATTTGTGCGCGATTATTTTTCTTATTGTGCTATCTTTATTTTGTGACTGTGCGTTATCGCAAGTGAAATGGTTTGCTCGGTAGTGTGTAGATAAAATAATTTGTGCACAGTAAGTCTTAATAATGCGTGTGCACTCGCCTTTTAGATGTGCATTTTATGAATCTGTGACCGATATTTGTTGTGACATTGTGTGAAATCTGTGCGCGTATATCGTATAAAACATTATTCTGTCGATCAGTGTCCGACAAATGCCTGTGTTTTGTGCGTTTAATATATATATTAATATCCAACACGTGTCTTGTGCAAGGAAATTTGTTTTGAATTTCCTTCAAGATGGTATAGAGTTGGAACCCTTCGTCATTATTGTATTAGTGAAAAGTGCCGTGTTGTGTACAATATTCGTAAGCATGTGCGTAATTCTTCAAATCTGTGACGAAAAAGATTTTATTCACGTGTGTTATGTGCCTCAAGTGAATCTTTATTCAGCGATTCAAAACTGGATTTCTTTGCATTTGAAGACGTTTAAGGTCGTTTGGTACAGGCGTCATATCGAAGTTACGTTTTCCGTAAAACGAGTACATTTTGGTATGACTTATACATATTCTAAAAGCTAACTTTAAAAAACATTATGTTGGGCTAATTAAACCCATTTATGAAGTTGGTTTTCCTTAGTAATAACGTCACAAAGTAGGTATAGAGCGCTACCTACATGGCATATATTTGCGTCGTTCGTATGCGCTAAACTGCATAATAACAACGTCAAATTAGACAAAATATACAACGGATGTTGATAAAATGCCCTAAAACGGATTTCGGAGTGATAAATCTCTTAAATCGTGAGTTTATAATAACATGTTCTTGTAATATGTAAAATAGAAGTAGCAATTCACATTTTAACGGCTTTTTTCGACTTTCGATTTTTATTTTCATATACATTTAACAAATATTCAAAATCTAGTCGACAAATTTCCTTATAAAAATTAACATCCTATGTGCTAGATGTACTCTTCATGTTAATATTATAAAATCATCCAAAACATCCCCTAGTTTTTCCGCTATTCTCACTTCTATTTGCGTCGATTCTTCTATAAACATTAACGAAAATGGCACTTTTATCTTGCCGTTGTAATAATAAAGATTCACCTCGCACTTGTACATTTGGCTAGATAATTTTCTTAAAATCATGTCATCCAAAGAAAATAATACATTGATTAGGAAAATATATAAATTATGTGCATAAATCTACAAAATATTGCCAATAACATGGATACTCTGCATGTTTTGGCATATTATTCTCCTTCATTTTGTCACATTAAGGTTAGAAAAAAATTACATTTTTTTTCTTTTATAGTTATTAAAAAGCGAGTCGAGAAAGATTCATTATATTCCAGTACATTTTTCGTGAAATCGTTTTGAAAAAAACTGATATCAATAAAAATATCAAAACATGAACCCAATTTTTTGTTACAGGCGATAGAAATTTGGTTTTTGACACCTTTTTCGATCATTTTGGCGAACGTCAGGCGGAGGCGTCATACATACTGTAACGACGCCTGGACAATTTTCACGCCGTCATCGAGGGTTCTTGATTTATTCAAATTACATTCCTAATTAAGTAGGGAAGTTTTCAAAAAATCTAAATAAAATGAGACGATATATTGAAGTCGTCAGAGGTGCTGGCGATTGGGGGGGTTTACTTGCACCCCTGCAACCAGTGGCGGATCCAGCTTTATAGTTAGGGGGTGTAAAGAATTGGCAAGGGGTCTGGGGACCTAGGCGGTTCCCAGCAGAGCCCAGGTAGGGGGACCCAGGGGCGAAGCGCCCCGGAAGCTATTAAATTTCTGCATTTAAGGACCCATTTTCGTGACTAATTGATTAAATAATGAAAAGGACCTGTAACGATAAGGCGTAAAATCTGCCCTAAAATAATGAAATTTTAAAGTACTTCAGTTTTTTAATCAAGTTGGTGAAATACTTTAAAAGACAAAACCCCTTCAAAATCTGAAGAAAATTTTTCATGCTCTAATAGAGAGATATTTGAGTACAAATGTGCTCATTTTGTATAGAAATCAATGAAAATCGGAATAGTTTGTATAAAATATCGCCCCCCTCCCCCCTTGGAACACAACACCACTTCTACCTAAGATGTATTTTCATAATACAAATTTTCTGTAAAAGCGGAGTTGTGTTTCAAAGGGGGGAACAATAGTCAATTTACGAAAATGTGATTGGGTCGGTAGATGTGAGCTCCGTAATCCGTGATTACCTATTATTTGAGTTGAAAGGAGGTCCAAGATGGTGGCCACAGGCATTAATTGGCTGACATTTCTTAAACTTTTTTCACAGATTTTAATGGTAGAACTGGTATTGCTCAAGATTTTATTACATGTGAAACTGATTTTGAAGCTGAAGTACTTGATGACATAGCTGGTCATCTATCAGGGTTAGATATCCCAATCATACGAAAATCAGAAGACCTACATGTTAATCATTATGGTAATTTATTATTAGACCTATGTAAACACACAAATCTTTTAATCTTGAACGGCAGAATCGGAGATGAAAAGTCGAAAGGAAAGACAACTTGTAAAAATATAAGTGTTATTGACTACTGTCTGTCAAATATCAACTCACTTGAACTTATTCATGATTTTTGTGTATTGCCTTTCTCGTGCTTCTTATCAGATGTACATAACCCTATTTGTTTAACAATATCGACAAATTCATCTCAAAATGAACTTAATTACAATGTTAATGAATGTGCTGTCAGTGAAGATGTTGCAAACTCATGGGATGACAACTGTAAAGAAAATTTTATTAACCAATGCAGTAATCGCTCTGATGAACTAGAAATTATGATTAGTGAAATGGCAACTGTCAACATAAATGACGTAAATAGTGAATTTATTGATTCGATTGTTTCAAGAATCAAGAATATGTTTACTTGTAGTGCGAAATCAGTTTTTGGTTGTAAAAGTACAAAAAGAAGAATTGAAAAAAGAAAATCATATATGTTTAAAAAACCATGGTTCACAACTGATTGTAAAAACGCCCGTCAAATTTTAAGAGGGCTAAACGATTGTATAAAAAATATGGAAACAATATTTTCAAAGAAGATGTATATGCCAATTAAGAGAGATTGTATAAAAAAATCATTAAAAATGCTGTTAAAAATCACAGAAATAACAAAAGAGAATTGTTGAGAAATCTGAGAAGTTCCAATCCGAAAGAATATTGGCGGATTATAAATACCGGTAATAGAAATACAGCTAATATAAAGGCTGATATGAATACATTGTTTGACTTTTTTCGAAATCTTAATGAGTATAATGATGTTTCTATACCAGATCATGTTTTATCAGAAAATGATTTAGATATATTAGCAAATTTAGAAGTAAATGGTGTCATTAATAGACCAATATCTGATGATGAAATTTTACATTGTATTAAGATGTTGAAAAGAAATAGGCCGGCAGGATCAGATCATATCTATAATGAATATCTTAGCTCGACCTGTCACGTGATGTTACCCATTTATAATCGACTATTTAATCTAATTTTAGATACAGGTGTTTTCCCAACTAGTTGGCTATGTGGAGATATAGTTCCTATTTCTAAGAAGAAAGGTTTTCAGTCTGACCCTACAAATTATAGACCAATTACTTTACTTAGTGCTTTTGAGAAACTTCTTACTTCAATTATAAATGTGAGACTTGATGAATTTTCAGATGAAATGAATGTTATTTTAGAAAATCAAGCAGGTTTCAGGAAGAATTTTTCTACGATTGATCATATTTTTACACTTCATTTACTTATTGAATTATATAAGAAATCTAAAAGAAAATTATTTTGTGCCTTAATTGATTTTCAGAAGGCGTTTGATTCCGTTTGGAGAATCGGTTTATGGAATAAATTGTTAAATTCTAACGTAGATGGAAAATGCTTTAAGATAATTAGGAGTATGTATCAAGGAATTAAGGCAAGAATTAAATGCAATGGTAATTTTTCTGAATTCTTCCCTTGTCAGATCGGCCTCAGACAAGGCGAAAACTTATCACCTTTCCTTTTTTCTATTTTTCTAAATGATTTGGAAGATTTTCTGAAGTCAAAAAATGTGACTGGCTTACAAAATATCACTTCTATGTGTGAAAGGGATTTAGAATTGTACATTAACTTATTTGTCCTGCTCTACGCAGATGACACTGTCTTGATGTCTGAGTCTGCTGAAAATTTACAAGAAATGTTGAATAAATTTTCTCAATATTGTGATCATTGGAAATTAAATGTCAATGTAGAAAAAACCAAAATTGTCATTTTTGGCAGCAGATCGACTTCATCTTTAAATTTTAGTTTTAATGACAACAATATTGAAGTTGTTAAAGAATTCAAATACCTTGGAGTTATTTTTACCTCTAATAGTAACCTTAGAGCTAATATAAAATAATTATATGACAAGTCTATTAAAGCTATGTACAACGTTATATCAAAATGGAGAAAACATATTAATCTTTCTATTGAATGTGCCCTAGATTTATTTGATAAAATTGTTTTACCTATTGCTACTTATGGATGTGAAATATGGGGATTTTCGAACACTTCCATTTTTGAAAAGCTGCATCTCAAATTTTGTAAATATATATTGAATTTAAGAAAAAATACTCCAAATTGTATTATTTATGGAGAACTTGGACGTTACACAACAGATATTTCAATTAAGACCAGATTGATAATGTTCTGGGCAAATATTGTACAGCCAAAAAGAAATAAATTTTCAAATTTATTGTATTCACTAGCATTTACTAAAGATTTACCATGGTTTAGATATGTGAAAGATATTTTGAACAAAAGCGGCCTTAGTTACTTATGGTCTAATCAGTATGTTGGAAACTTAAATTGGCTTAAAACACAATTGAAATTAATACTTATTGATCAGTTTATGCAAGGATGGTATAGCGAAGTTTTTAATTCGCCAAAATGTATTAATTAGAGAATTTTTAAGACAGAGTTTAAATTTGAAAACTATTTGAATTCATTAACTCCTCGATTTAGAAATTTATTCTGTAAATATAATTCAGGAAATTTCAAATTGCCAATTGAAACAGAAAGATGGAGAAATATACCTCGTTCTGATAGAAAATGTACTCTTTGTAGTAAAAACGAGGTCGGTGACGAGTTTCATTATTTATTTACATGTAATTTTGAACCTATTCTACAAGCAAGACATAGATTTCTTCCGCATTTTTGTCAACAAAACCCAAATATTTTGAAATTTCATTCGCTGTTTAATAACTCAGATGTTTATGTTTTGAAAAAAGTATGTAAATTTTTATCAGTTGTTCAGGAGAGGGTAATTGTAATCCTCTAAGTTATCATTATCATATTCCACGCATGCATTAGATACTATTTATATATGTAAATATTTTCTCAACCATATATGTTTATATGTGAAATGAGAATAAATCATTGTCATTGTCACCTTTTACAGTGCTCATCTACTAATAAAGTGACATTGACAATGTTCTCCTTTGCAATACTTTCATAGAATTTCACAAAACCTTCCAGCAAGCAATGATATATGAACAAGTTTCATCGCCTGCTTATGGCGTGTTCATATCTCAGTTGAAACGCTATGCCAGAGCAAGTACCAAATATACGGATTTTGTTCTGAGAGCTAGGCGTCTTTCAGATAAGCTTCTCAGTCAGGGATATGTTTGTGACCGACTAACATCGTCACTGAGAAAGTTCTACGGTCGATATGGGGAACTCGTCATACACTATGATGTCCCACTCTCCAGAATGGTGGATGATATTCTGTCATAGACCATTTGAGCCATCCAACCAAAGATTGTACTCTATGTTTTCCAAAATGGAAGTCACCGGATGTGACAGTTCTACCGAATTGAAGCGACGGGTGTTGCATGCAAGCAGGAGATGCCCACTCTTCCTGGGCACCTGGTCTCACTCCCATATCGGGAGTTCGCTTCTTTTCATATGGTGGAGGTTTTTGTTTGTTTGCTTTGGTTCCTGTTTTATTCTGATTTTGTATGCCTTCGGTTTCTGATTTTCTGAATTATCGATTTTGTGCTGTAAACAGGGATATGGTCATTATCCATATTTGTCATTGTGTCTAACTAGAAAATGATGAACTTCTGCCCAAGATATTTTAACTTAATTTGCACCATATAATTGCAGTATTATAAAATTCATTTAATGGGAAAGAAAGTAGAATTTGACCGCTCAGTATTTTGGAAGGGTCATCTCGAGACAATGGCAATTGTTAACTTACAATGAGATATTATTGGGTTTTATTGCAAAATGATTATTTTTCTCAATTATTTCATATTTTTGCGCAAGAAATTTTGATTTAATTCATGTTATTTATTTGTTGTATACAAATACCATTTAAAGAAAAAGAAATTGGAAGTTCACTGTCATCGAAGTGTTTTCGAATTGTAGAAGGCCTCGTTAAGTCGTATGACCTTTATATTTCATATACACATTCCTTATGGAACTTGCCATAAGTATCAAAACTTTGACTTATTATTTTATTCTCAAAGCTGCCACTGAGTGAAATTTATATTTCATTAACTCTTTTTTAATCTTCTGGAAGGTCTGGAATTGAAATTGTGGTCAAACAACTTTTTGGTTAATCGCAATAACCCTAAAAGCGAGGCTCATGATAAGCATTAAACAGGTATAAATCACATTTGCTCTAAGATTTTAAGTGAGCGAGGTGGCCCCTTGGTCTCTTCTTAACATTTCTATCTGTTGCACACTTAGAGATACATGTAAATGTAAAAATGTTGGTTATACAATGTACCACATGATCTAAAATGAGAATTGTTTCTTTTTTTCTAGGAGTATTGAAGATGTATTTTTTGCGTTCTATTAATTTACGTTCTGGTAAGTTTTTATCATTCTTCCAAAATGATTAAAGTAATAAAATAGTTATTGCCAACTACATGTATGGTAGTAGCAATGTGATGTTAGGAAACTGTTCACCTTACTAATATAGCACATGTTGGGAGACTTAAATTACTGTGAAATCATTTTGATTACTGCGAAATCATTTATTTTCGTGGGGCCTAATTTTCGTGGATTCGTGATATTCATAATTTTTTTTTGGGACGTAATTTTGTGGATTTCGTAAATTTCACAAATGGTACTCAGTCCAGGTAGTTGCATGAAGGTATTGAATGGTCTGAATGTGGCGACAATTATGCTAGCGTCAATCTTAAAAATAGCCAACTAAGTCCCTCCATGTCAACTGGCTTATTGCCATTAAGATGTCGATGAAATGTGGCCTAATTAAAAGCAGGTTTTCACAAGATTGGCTCATACCAAGCAGTTGTAAAAACAGTGTAGACAAACATTGCAGTTAAAAGCCATTAACACATATGCCCATGTTATTGAAAGGTGTTTATACGTCAATCTTCTGTAAAGTATGCTTGTTTTGTCATTAAAAGTTGTTTCAATTTCTTCGTTTATGTACATTTTTTTGTACAATTTTGTTGGGGATGCAAGTTCATGGATGAGGCTATCCACTAAAACCATGAAAATTTAACCCTCACGAAATATAATGATTTCACAGTACATTGAAACATAATTATAAATGACCTGTCTATCAATGCTATGATAGGATGTGAATTTAGTTATGATTAACATGTGAAAAGTTGAACATTTGTTTATCCCCTCTTTTAGTTGTGGAGTTGACTAAATATTACGCGGACAAAATATAAGGCTGTTGTCCAAACACATATTACCTTTCCATCTATTTGATTATTATTGCTCTCATATATCTTTCAATGTTTTGCAATCCAATATTCAACCTAACGTGCTTGTCTGGTCCACGTTGCCAATTTACCTGTTCTTAAATGATGCTATTCAATTTGAAGACGTTTACATTTATACCACTTGGTGAGTGTCACTGCTGGTGGACCAGGTGTCCCCGAGGGCGCATGTAGCCAAGTTCGATCAATTTCGGTTGACCGTTTCTTCAACGCATTCTAAATTTCTGTTGTCAAAATTTCTTAAAATGTCTAAAAGGTGGGTCCTGTGGCATCATATCCCACCCATCCTGCTACGTCTTTAGGTACACTTTTTCGACATAGTAACTTTCTTACTTTTTTGGCATATTACATTGTTTAGATTTAGGATCACTGATGAGGGTTAAGTACCCGAAACGTGCATGTCTTGTCCACGATGCCAATTTATCTGTTCTTAAATGATGCTATTCAATTTGAAGACGTTTAATATTAATATTTGAGTGGTGCCTACACCCACTTCAATTTGTAGAGAAAGGAATGCACATCTGATTTTGACAACCTAATTCCCATTAAAGAAATGGAACATTTTCACACTTTTTCATGTACTGATGAAGACTTTCTTTCCATTGAAAATGTTTAAAAGATCTCTCCCCCTCCAAAAAATTAAAAGTTCACATATTCACTATACACACCCATCTTTACACCCCGTCTGGTATTCTTCTAAGACCATTGAACAATTTATTGATATTTATAGAAATTCCTTTCTGTTTATGTTGCAATATTAAGATATGATTTTGTCACATATTCATTATGCCTCCATCAATGAAGAAAAACTAAATGATCAAAATATTCTTTTTTACTGCAGGTAAGCGTCGTAGAGAGGATGCCATGCATGGGAGCACCAACGATGGACCAACCTCTGGGCCACCTGCACCACCCTTCAAGAGGCCCAGGGGGATGTGCCGGAGGTTTGTACATTTTATGGTTTTATATAATTGTGTAATAATTATAAAGGAGCTGTAGCGGTAAGACGTAACATCTGCCCTGAATAGTCAATGACAAATAAGGATAATGACCATATCCCTGTACACAGCACAAAATCGATAATTCAGAAAATCATAAACCGAAGGCATACAAAATCAGGATAAAACAGAAACCAAAGCAAACAAACAAAAACCTCCATCATATGAAAAGAATTGAACTCCCGATATGGGAGTGAGACTAAGTGCCCAGGAAGAGTAAGCATATCCTACTTGCATGCAACACCCGCCGCTTCAATTCGGTAGAACTGTCACATCCGGTTACTTCCATTTCAGAAGACATAGAGTACAATCTTTGGTTGGATGGTTCAAATGGTCTAAGACAGAATATCATCCACCATTCTGGAGAGTGGGACATCATAGTGTATGACGAGTTCCCCATATCGACCGTAGAACTTCCTCAGTGACGATGTTAGTCGGTCACAAACATATCCCTGACTGAGAAGCTTATCTGAAAGACGCCTAGCTCTCAGAACAAAATCCGTATATGTGGTACTTGCTCTGGCATAGCGTATCAACTGGATATGATCACGCCATAAGCTGGCGATGAAGGGATGTTGCTACTCAGAAAAGGAAAGTTTGTAATGCTGAAATTGAAGTCGTCACGTTTGGCATAGAGTGAGGTGTTCATGTGACCATCAGTGTCGTAGGAATACATTATGTCCAAATCGGATGCTGAATTATTTGTCTCTAGTTTCTTTGACTTCAAGCTCTGAAGAATAGACACTGCTCAGGTGATCCGTGAATTCTGGATTATTGATGGACAACACATCGTCTATGTATCTGTAAGTTAAGTTGAAGTCAGAAGCTAAGTATCTTTTCCCATCAGAGAATTCAGCTTCGTACGAGTAAAGGAAGATGTCGGCAAGGAGTGGGGCACAATTGGTCGCCATTGGAATTCTGACAATTTGCTGGAAGACCTTTCCTACAAACACCACAAAGATGTTGTCGATCAAAAAGTTTAACATCTGAATAATATCTGTTTCAGTGTACTTATTTTCAGAATCGGACTTTTCTTTTACAAAGTAGGTTTTGTCATAGTTCACAACAATAAATTTGTATTTGCCAGACATGGACTCTGTCCATTTATTGTTTTAAGTACTTGAAACAAATCAAAGTATTGTGTTTAATAATACCAACTTTGTTTAACAACCAAAAAGAGGTAAATGTGGGGACTGGAATATTAATTTCAGTGAAACGTTATCTGTCTGGGTACATACATTTTAATCTTTTATGTAGTTAGGGAGACAACTCGTTTCACCGATTCCTCATCTACTTGGCATGCATTACTCCCATTATTTTACCAGATACTATAAATCACATAGAGTCTGGAACATTAGATGTTAATAATTTGAATGACCACAGGGCGACATACTTAGTTCTTGATTTTGATTCTACGATTCCTCAAAACTATACGCGCACTGCATGGATTTACAATGATGGTAATTATGAAAACATGATAAATGAAGTTGAAAATACTGATTGGGAATTCCTCCGGGAAGATTCTGATTTAAAAACTCGGTGCCAACTTTTTCAAACAAATTAATGACTATTAGTGAACATAATATTCCACGAAAAAATGTTCCATCATATCTCAACCATCTTGCTACATTTTTAAGTATATTTAGGACATAATTCTCCAAGATTTTGGCCATATTTCATTGTTCAGATCGAGGATCACTGACGAGGGTTAAGTACCCGAAACGTTCATGTCTGATCTATGCTGTAAATGTATCTGCTATAAAATGATGCTAATGATTTTCAGGACATTAAACATTTGTAACACTTGGTGACTGTCACTGCTGGTGGACCAGGAGTTCCCAAGAGCACATGTAGCCAATTTCGCTCAATTTCGGTTGGTCGTTTCTTCAAACGCATTTGAAAATTTCATTTTATGAAATTTTTCTCAAATTTCTGAAATCTGGATCCTGTAGCATCATATCCCAACCATCTTGCTACATTTTTTGGTATATTTCGGACATAATTTTCACAGATTTTGGCCTCATTTCATTGTTTAGATTGATGATCACTGACGAGGGTAAAGTACCCGAAACGTGCATGTCTGGTCCATGCTGTAAATTTGTCTGCTATAAAATGATGCTTATGAATTTGAAGACGTTAAACATTAAATCAGACCTTTAGACAGAGCTTGGTTGAATTCGGACATCACACGGGAAATCAGAAAACATGACAGACTCAGAAAAATAGACACATAATGAACGAGATATTCAAAAGTATAAAATTCTAAGAAATAAAATTAATAACATGAAAAAGACGCTAAAAGAAGAGTAAACCTATAGTATGATCAAATTATTACAGGAATACAAACGAAAAAAGAGTTTGTTTTATTTGATGATGTAACATTAAAATGTACTGGAAATTAATCACTCCTGAATGGTAACAACCAATCAAATGATTTTCCTACCATAATTTATGAAGGCGAGGCAGCTTTCACGGATGATAATAAATGCGATTCGTTCAATTATTATTTCTGCAGCGTCTCAATTAACTGTGACGAAAATCATGACCTACCCAATTTTGATTCAGAAATTAATAATGTAGACATAAATGCTCAGCAAATCATGGACCAAATTAAAATATTCGATCCTAAAAAGGCATGCGGACCTGATGTTTTTCGCATATCATGCTGAAAAAAAGTTTGTAATGTCATCGCTCTCCCCCTTTCTGTGATCTTTAACAAATCCATAGAACTTCGTAAATTTACCTCTCAGTGGAAGCATGCTCATGTCCTTCCCATCCATTAAAAAGGAGATAAATCAGCACCAAGCAATTATCGTCCTATTTCTTTATTGAGTTGTATTCGTAAACTTTTCGAGCGGGTGATGTTCAAACATCTATACAATCACTTGCATGCAAACAATCTTCTTTATGACCTGCAATCCGGATTTAGGCCTGGATATTCTACAGTGACACAACTTCTTGAAATTTTTCATCTTTGTCTAGCTATCGATAACCGTCAATTTTCTTGTTTTACATTTTGTGATATAACATTAAGCTTTCGACCGTGATTGCATTAAAGGACTCATCTACAAATTAGAAATTAAAGGATATATTCAAAGGCTGCATTTTGCCTTGGATTAGTGATTATTTATCAAATATGACACGGCAAGTCAAACTTAAAAATTATGTTTCCTCTGTCGGTTTTCTAAAGTCGGGCGTGCCTCAAGGTTCGGTCCTTGGACCCCTGTAATTTTTACCTACATTAACGACATACCAGACGGACTGCATGGGCTGACGACACTGTTTGCAGATGACACATCAAATTCTCATACCTCTAATGATCTTGTACAAATTCAAGATGATAATAATAATAATAATGACTTAACCAAAATTACTCAATGGGCACATGACTGGTTAGTAGATTTCAACCCCCAGAAAACTAAAGTTATGATTTTTGGTTCAAGGCAAACTAACCACACTTCTTTGAATTTTCTCTTTGATAGTGAAATCTTACAACCTTCAAATATTCATAGACATCTTTTCTTATGATGCGAAATGGTCAGGCCATGTAGATTTTATTATTTCCCGAGTTTCCAAACAAATATCTGTTCTTCGAAAACTAAAGTACCAATTGTTCAAAAACTTCCTATTCAATATCTATGTCACATTTATTCGTCCTACCTTTGAGTATGGCAGTGAAGTATGGGGTAATATAACTTATCTGCAAAAAAAAATTAGAGGAGCTATTTTACTGTTGTAATATAATGGTACATCGCTTGTAATATCTTTTGGGATAAGCAAGGCTACATCATCAAGTTTTATCATCTGTATATGGTAAATCTGTTCAAAACAGACATTGGTAATAAAGAAATAGTAATGAAATATGTCTTAATACACTACGCTGCAAACGTGTATGATATGAAAGTAGAAAATTTGCTCATTTAATTTTTTGAGCAGTGTATATATGACTCTGAAAGGCTAGAAAATTTTCAGTTCGAAGCTGGCAGAATTGCCGTGCATCTATTTACTTCGAGACTGGTTGGGAAACACTTAAAACTAGAAGACAAAATAAAAGTTATGTTTAATGCACAATTGTCAATATTGAAATATATGTTCTATAGTAGCAATTTTGTTGTACTAGACACGTGTTTCGGATATTTTAATCCTTGTCAGTAGTACTTCAAACAGTTTAAATATAGCCAAAGTGAATTTCCCTGGCGCCATCTACAATACAGAGCTCTAATTTCCTCTTGCCAAAATGAGTGGCTCCAAATTTTGTGTTGGCTTTATTCAGAAGCGTATTTAAGTGAAAAATATGGCCAAAAATCGTAATATACAACAATCTCGTTGCAAACTAACTGTCTGATCTCGTCCCTGACCAAGTCGGAGTAAATATTCCTTATAATCTCAATAAAAGCTATAATATCTCTATACCGATGGCCATAACAAGTACAAATGTATCTTTCAATCATCGTTTATTCCCTCGACTATAAAAGCTTGGAACAATTTCCCTGTCTCAATACGACAATCTACCACCTTATCCTACTTCAAAAACAATTAAACTTAAATCTATTCCACCCACACGTCCTTCTTTCTCTGACCATGTGAACCGTAAGTCGAACATCTTGTACATACTCGACTACGACATGGATGCAGTTCACTTAACGGTGATCTATACAGGGTTAACCTTTCGTCTGACAGTTCATGCTCATGAATGCGGAGCACCTAACGAAAATGCGAAACACTTCTTTTTCAACTGCAGAAAATACTTGTATATACATGATGAACTCTTTTACAAAATTATTCAGCTCGGAGCCACAATTATGTGACAATAGATATTAGAACTTTCCTGTATGGCGATGCTGAGTTAAGTTTCCCAATAAACATAAAAATATTTTATGCTTTTCTTAAATACATCTCCCTCAGCAAACGTTTCTAAGAGGCTACACAACGTAACTCATCCCTCATTTTCCTTCATCCCCTTTCCTACCGCCTCGCACTTTATACAATTACTGACTCTTGATGAGGTCTACTCTTGACTATACAGACCTGGTCAGGTACTGGTTGACCGATCGAGGCCGAAGGCCGAGGTAAACCAATGCGTGACCAGGTCTGTTTAGTCAAGAGTAGACCGAAATCAAAAGTCAATAACTGCTTTATTAATTATCAGGATTTTATTAACATTTTCATTGTAATGATACTTAAAGTCAAAGATCTAACACTACAAAAATCAACACACGCGCTAATCCCGAATAGACCGCTTAGGAGCGTTAGCGGTCAACTCACTCTGAGGTACACTCTATCAAACAACGTCTCCGCCAATCAGAAATAAGCAAAATCGGTAATAATTCCTGATCATTTAATAAAAACATTTATACCTTTTGTATTTCTTGACCTTCCTGTAATGCACTTTTGCACACTATATTTTTCTGCTAGTTAACATTCAACAACTTCATGTACAATTGTCTAAAACCGCAGTTCCCCTTGCTAAGTATATATTAGATTATTTCACAAAACACTACTAATATTTCAGCTCATGATGAGAATTTTATAGAGGATTTGAAATTCTCTTTTACATATATTTTTGACGCATGCATTCATTCATGTTATATTTTATTTGTAATTTCTAGGAGAGGCGGTTTCTAAGTTGTAAAAACTTGTCGCCAATCCTATGCTGTATTGAGCAATAAATAAGTTTAAACTAAAAACCTAAGAAGTTCGAAATGTCCCGATTTCTGACATTTAGGGTACATTTTTGTACGAGTTGTCGTTACTCTCAGCATGAAAATGATAATCTAAACTACATGCACTGTCTGACATTATGTCCATATAGAAAGTCAAGTACAACATTATTTGACCAATTTAGTACTCAAGTGTCCGTCCCTACTAATGATACCGATCAAAAAACACATTGAAAGAGGGGATGAAGGATGGTTCACGACCTAAAATCTCTCAAAATTCTGTAGACTCTCAAAATAGTCAAGTGTCGCATGCTAGTCACCGAGATTAAATGGTACATATATGTAATTATTTATATTTAACTATCTAAAGATCGGTTGATCGTTTCTTCAACGCATTCTAAATTTCTGTTATCAAAATTTCTTGAAATTTCTGAAAAGTGGGTCCTGTAGCATCATATCCCACCCATCCTGCTACGTCTTTCGGTACACTTTTTCGACATAGTAACTTTCATACTTTTTTTTGGCATATTACATCATTTAGATTTAGGATCACTGATGAGGGTTAAGTACCCGAAACGTGCATGTCTGGTCCACGTTGCCAATTTATCTGTTTTTAAATGATGCTATTCAATTTGAAGACGTTTACATCCATATCAAACGAAAAGATACCCTACGCATGACCATGAGTACATCCCAATGTATGCGGGAAATTTACCGTATGGCGCTCTTAATTATCCCAGTATGGTTGGGATGTGGGTTTATTCAGATTCGTTAGGTCAAATGGGAATGATTTTAGTCATGCTGCCATCTGATGCGGGAATTAAACCGTGTAGCGTGGTTATTACCGAGACATGAGACTTGGTAACCAAGATCCACTTACTGGTCAAAATCATACCTTGCAAACTTTGTCTGGAAATAAAAGCCAAGGTAATTTAATGCGGGACAAAGTGGCTTACTTCAAACATGCGCTTCCGAAGGGTCAAATCAAAATGTCGTTTCCCCAGTTGATAATATGGGACTTGTAGGGGACTCACAAAGCCTGAACATTAACATTCCAGGGTCAACACTTGGAAATTCACCACCTTCCTTAATGACAAAAATCCAAGTAATTCCATCAGGTCGAGGAAACGAGAACTCGATACGTCCAAATGCGACAACGTTTATCGGTGACAGCCTTAAATATAACGATGGCGCATTCGCACACATGTTCGGTTGGACTCTTAGGCAAACAGAAAGTTTGTACTAAACATAAAATCGAACTTTCACCGTTGCATTCTGCTGGTGGACCAAGAGTCCCCGAGGGCACATGTCCCCAAGATTCCCAAAGTTCGATCAACTTTGGTTGATCGTCTGTCTCTTAAATGCATTTGAAATTTTCTGTTATAAAAATTTCTTGAAATTTCGAAAAACGTGGGTCCTGAGCATCATATCCCATCCATTCTGCTACGTCTCTTGGTACATTTTTGGACATAATAATTTTCATACTTTTTGGCCATATTACACTATTTAGACTGAGAATTACTGACGAGGGTTAAGTACCCGAAACGTGCATGTCTGGTCCATGCTGTAAATTTATCAGGTTTTAAATGATGCAATTGAATTAAAAGACATTTTAAAACATTCTAAATGCAGATGCGCAATTGCAATGTAAACATTTGTTTGAACTCAGTATACACATTAAAACTCAACATTTCTCAAATTTTCTTCTTACTTCATATCCAACCGATCCTGCTACGTTTTCGGTTCATTTTGGACATAATATTTCTCACACTCTCTGACCATATTTCACTGACGAAGGTTAAGTACCGATACGTGCATGTCTGGTCCATGCTGAAATTTAGTCTTAGTCTGTTCTTATATGATGCTATTGAATTTGAAGACGTTTAACGTTTTAAGCACTTTGTGAGTGTCACTGCTTGTGGACCTGGAGTCCCCGATGGCACTGTAGCAAAGTTCGATCAATTTCGGTTGATCGTCTGTCTCTTCAACGCATTCGAAAATTTCTGTTATCAAAAAATCTTGAAATTTCTAAAATGTGGGTCCTGTAGCATCATATCCCACCCATCCTGTACATCCGGTACATTTTTGCACATAATATTTTTCTCACTCTTTGGCCATATTTCATTGTTTAGATTGAGGATCTTTGACGAGGGTTAAGTACCCAAAACGTGCATGTCTGGTCCATGCTAAAATTTTATCTGTTCATAAATGATGCTATTGAATTTGAAGACGTTTAATATTTCATCCTCCATCGAATGTAGTTTCACTTTGCAGTTGCCCGAATGAACATCGTTACGAAAGCAGGGACGGTTAAAATATTAGAAACTGACGAAGGTGTGATCGTGATCCGGACTATTCATCGCTGACCGCTCCCGTCACTATCACTCACTATTGCTTGCACGAAATAAATTGATGTAAACCTTATGAGTTGTATTTTATCTTTTTGCCTATTTTCACCTAGTTGCATGTAGTACATATCTTTCCGCCTAATCATCTCCACAAAATAATTAAATTAACCAACGACTGTGTCCATTATATAAGGAATTTTAAGCACGGTTTTAGTAGAGACAAGGTACCAAGTGCGGCGATATGGTTAGTAACCTTATTCTCTAATTATTTATGTTTATTTTATTTATCTTTTATACTTCAATTTAAAGATATCAAGATAAGATATGAAATTATTCCAACATACTTAAAAGAAATAGTATCATTGGTTGTCCGAGTCTATTTTCCTTTCTGTCCTTTTTTCCCTATAAATATTCTACCTCATTTTTTTTAATCATCGACATCATCTGTTATGTAATATTAATTCATTCTTAATTATCAATGATCCAAAATTCGCGAATTACCTCAGCAGTATCTATCATTCGAAGCTTGAAGTCAAAGAAACTACAGAAACAAATAATTCAGCATCCCATTTGGACATAATGTTGTCCTACGACACTGATGGTCCCATGAACACCTCACTCTACGACACTCGTGACGACTTCAATTTCAGCATTACAAACATTCCTTTTCTGAGTTGCAACATCCCTTCATCGCCTGCTTATGGCGTGTTCATATCTCAGCTGATACGTTATGCAAGAGCAAGTACCAAATATACGGATTTTGTTCTGAGAGCTTGGCGTCTTTCAGATAAGCTTCTCAGTCAGGTATATGTTTGTGACCGACTAATATCGTCACTGAGGAAGTTCCACCGTCGATATGGGGAACTCGTCATACACTATGATATCCCACTCTCCCGAATGGTGGATGATATTTTGTCATAGACCATTTGAACCATCCAACCAAAGATTGTACTCTATGCCTTCCGAAATGTAAGTAACCGGATGTGACAGTTCTAACTAATTGAATTGGCGGGTGTTGCATGCAAGCAGGAAATGCTTACTCTTCCTGGTCTCACTCCCATAGCAGGAATTCGCTTCTTTTCATATAGAGAAGGTTTTTGTTTGTTTGCTTTGGTTTCTGTTTTATCCTGATTTTGTATGCCTTCGGTCATTATCCATATTTGTCTTGAAAGAAAATTTAAAAAAATCAATATTTTCTTCATTAAAAAAATTAAAATAAAAACTAATTTCAAAAGATAGTACTTAATTTCTGTTTAGGATGTTTGTTTTACCAAACCTCCCCCTAAAAACCGTGGGGAAAAGTACAAAGGTTAACCATCTAGGGCTAAAGAGCACCGGTCTGGGTCTGTCAGCTGTGATTACATTGAGTCATCAAAGCAGAGACGTAAGATCATCTACGATGGAAAAGTACAAAGGATAACCATCTATGGCTAAAGAGCACCGGTCTGGGTCTGTCAGCTGTGATTACATCGAGTGATCAAAGCAGAGACGTAAGATCATCTACGTTGGTACCAAAGGTAAATATTTATAATTAGTATCTCTATATTACATACCGTTTTCTGAAAGTCCTGTTGCATCCTCTAAAGCTTGTATGCACTCATTATTAAATGTTAGAAATACCTTTTTTTTTTGTTGCCGTTGTGACATGTAAATTCATTTATAGTGCATAATCTTACAATTTTCGAATCTTACTGTTGCAATTAAAAATTCTGCAAAGTATTGTTCTATATAAGTTATGATTTTTACATGTACTTATCAGAACGTTTATTTCCCAAACTTAAAAGGTTACCTCTCTATTCCATTCTATTTTGAGATAATGCGCTGTTGCTGTCCCTCCTTGTCTCTCAATATCACTTATTGTGGTTTTTTATCATTAAGGATTCCGACTTAAGTCGGAATCCTTTCTGTTATTGTATTGTCTTTTCTTTATTCTTATTATTCTTATTAAGGATTCCGACTTCCGTCGGAATCCTTTCTGTTATTGTATTGTCTTTTCTTTATTCTTATTAAGGATTCCGACTTCCGTCGGAATCCTTTCTGTTATTGTATTGTCTTTTCTTTATTCTTATTATTCTTATTATTATTATTCTTACCCCCAAGCCATTCCAGAGACGTTACAACAAAGTACCGCATCATATGATAAAATGGAAAGTATTATGTGAAAGAGCAAATAAAGATCTTCATTTAAAATTTTTTTCTTGTCGAAAAGTTCACATATGCCCCCGCTAGAGGTCATCAAAGGTAAAATCTTTAAAACCTTGTAACTCCTAAACTAACCGTACGATTTGAATGAAATTTGTTTTATATTGTTCTTTGGGAAATTTGCAAACTTTTATACGATTACATGCTCGATAAAATATTTACGGTTTTCGCGCTATTTTGAGTTGAAAATGGAACTTTAAATTGGCACAGTGCCAATTTCTACATTTTTTGAGATTTTGAGTTGAAACTTGGATGGTAGGTTACTCATAGGTAGTCATTGATGATGACCTAGTTTCAAGGTCAAATTAAGATTCTCAAGGTCACAACAAACTTTTGCCTATAGAACAAAGACTATTTGACCTTGACACTTCAAACTTCATAAATACTATCATTGATCCAAGCCCTTTCACCTAGACCTTGACCCAAGGTCAAATTCTCATTTTCAAGGTCACAACAAAATTTTTTTATAGAACAAAGACCATTTGACCTTGAGAGTTCAAACTCGGTGCAAATATTCCTTGCATCAAGTCCTTTCACCTTGACCTTGATCCAAGGTCATTTGTTCGATTTCAAGGTCACACCAGATTTTTGTTGATAAAATATTGAGCTCTGAATAGATGAAAAGGAAACTTGATGAGAATAAACTAAAATGCTTATTGTTCATCCATGACCTTTGTTAAAGGTCAAATCAATTTTTTCAAGGTCATAACAAACATTTACTTTTATAGGATTGAAAGGATTTTGTTCTTAAATATTTATTCGTCACACAAGTAGTACTTCTTATTTAAATTTTACATAGTAAGATAGATACCTCTTTTATTCTTGTTCTCTGTTTCCTTTTTTATCTTAGTAGCATTACTTGTCTGTACTTTCATGCTGTTGTCATTCTCTATTTATAGAAATTTTCTCATTGCTAATTCATTGTGCAATTCTTTTTGGGATAGTAATTCAAAAGGATTCAAAATGGATAGAATAGATCTAGGAGTTTAAAGCCTTCCTAAACTTGAAAGGTATTTATAATCTTTTTCTTCTTTTATGTCGATAAATAGATAAGAGTCCCAAGTTAGACATAAGCTCTTTTGACGTATTATCTGAAGTGAATAAGGTACTAAAGCAACTATATTTTTTTCATCTTCTTTATTCGGATTTAAACACTTCAGTTTCGAGCAAGTTCTAATAAAGGAGGAATCCGTCTGTTGCTTGCAACAGTAGCCATCTAGTTAAGGATTCCGACTTCCGTCGGAATCCTTTCTGTTATTGTATTGTCTTTTCTTTATTCTTATTATTATTCTTATTATTATTCTTACCCCCAAACCGTTCCGGACACTTTACAAAAAAGTACAGCATCATATGAAAAAACGGAAAGTACCATGTGAAAGAGCATATGAAGATCTTGAATGAAATTTTTTTTCTTGTCAAATGGTTCACATATGCCCCCGCAGGAGGTCATCAAAGGTCAAATCTTTAAACTCTTATAACTTTTTAACTAACCGTCGGATTTGAACAAAATTTATTTTATATTGTTCTTTGAGAAATTTGCAAACTTTTATACGCTTACATGCTCGATAAAATATTTACGGTTTTCGCGCTATTCAGAGTTGAAAATGGAACTTTAAATTGGCACAGTGCCAATTTCTACATTTTTTGAGATTTTGAGTTGAAACTTGGATGGTAGATTACTTAGAGGTAGACATTTAATGCTGACCTACTTTCAAGGTCAAATTTTTATTCTCAAGGTCACAACAAATTTTGGCCTATAGAACAAAGACTACTTGACCTTCAGAGTTCAAACTTCATACATACTATCGTTTAGCCAAGCTCTTTCACCTTGACCTTGACCCAAGGTCAAATTTTGATCCTCAAGGTCACAACATACTTTTGGCTATAGAACAAAGAATATTTGACCTTCAGCGTTCAAACTTCATGCATACTATCGTTAAGCCAAGCTCTTTCACCTTGACCTTGACCCAAGGTCAAATTTTGATTCGCAAGGTCACAACAAAGTTTTGCCTATAGAATAAAGGCTATTTGAACTTCAGAGTTCAAACTTCATACATATTATCGTTAAGCCACGCTCTTTCACCTTGACCTTGTCCCAAGGTCAAATTTTGATTCTCAAGGTCACAACAAACTTTTGCCTATAGAACAAAGACTTTTTGACCTTAAGAGTTCAAACTTAACACAAATATTCCTTGCATCAAGCCCTTTTCCTTTGACCTTGACCCAAGGTCATTTGTTCGATTTCAAGGTCACAACATACTTTGGTTGATAAAATATTGAGCTTTGATTAGATTAAGTTTATTCTTGAAAAGAATTACCTCAAATACTTATCTTTTTTCCGTGACCTTTATTCATGGTCAAATTATCATTATCCGGGTCATAACAAACTTACTCTTGTAAAATTAGCAGTTTTTGTCCTACGCTATTTATTCTTCACTCAAGTAGTCTTTCTTATTTGAACATAACATAGTATAAGAAACATAACTCTTTTACTCTTGGTCTCTGTTTTTTTTTTTTTTCTTAGTAGCATTACTTGGCTGTATTTTGATTCTATTGTCATTTTCTATTTATAGAAATGCTCTCATTGCAAAATCATTGTGCAATTCTGTTTTGAGATAGTAATATTAAAGGATTTAGAATTGATAGATCATGGAGTATAAAGCTTTCGTAAACATGAAAGGTATTTATTATCTTTTTGTTCTATTTTGTTGATAAATAAATGAGAGTCCCAAATTAGACTAAAGCTCTTAAGACTCATTTGCTGAAGTGAATAAGGTACAAAAGCAACTATTCATTTTTCCATCTTCTTTATTCGGATTTTAACACTTCAGTTCCAAGGAAGGTCTAATAAAGGAGGAATCCGTCTGTTGCTTGCAACAGTAGCCATCTAGTTATTATTCTTATTATTATTATTATTCTTACCCCCAAACCGTTCCGGACACTTTACAAAAAAGTACAGCATCATATGAAAAAACAGAAAGTACCATGTAAAAGAGCATACGAAGATCTTGAATGAAATTTTTTTCTTGTCAAATGGTTCACATATGCCCCCGCTGGAGGTCAGCAAAGGTCAAATCTTTAAACTCTTATAACTCCTTAACTAACCGTCGGATTTGAACAAAATATGTTTTATATTGTTCTTTGGGAAATTTGCAAACTTTTATACGCTTACATGCTCGATAAAATATTTACGGTTTTCGCGCTATTTTGAGTTGAATATGGAACTTTAAATTGGCACAGTGCCAATTTCTACAGTTTTTGAGATTTTGAGTTGAAACTTGGATGGTAGGTTACTTATAGGTAGTCATTGATGATGACTTAGTTTCAAGGTCACATTATGATTCTCAAGGTCACAACAAACTTTTGCTTATAGAACAAAGACTATTTGACCTTGACAGTTCAAACTTCATAAATACAATCATTGATCAGAGCCCTTTCACCTTGACCTTGACCCAAGGTCAAATTCTCATTCTCAAGGTCACAGTTAAATTTTTCCTATAGAACAAAGACCATTTGACCTTGAGAGTTCAAACTTGACGCAAATATTCTTTGCATCAAGTCCTTTCACCTTGACCTTGACTCAAGGTCATTTGTTCGATTTCAAGGTCACAACAGACTTTTGGTGATAAAATATTGAGCTTTGAATAGATGAAAAGAAATCTTGATTAGAATAAACTAAAATGGTTATCTTTCATCCATGACCTTGGTTCAAGGTCAAATAAGCTTTTTCAAGGTCATAACAAACATTTACTCTTGTAGGATTGATAGGATTTTGTTCTTAAATATTTATTCTTCACACAGGTAGTACTTCTAATTTGAACTTTACATAGTAAGATAGATTACTCTTTTATTCTTGTTCTCTGTTTCCCTTTTTTTTTTATCTTAGTAGCATTACTTGTCTGTACTTTCATGCTGTTGTCATTCTCTATTAATAGAAATTTTCTCATTGTTAATTCATTGTGCAATTCTTTTTGGGATAGTAATTTAAAAGGATTCAAAATGGATAGAATAGATCTAGGAGTTTAAAGCCTTCCTAAACTTGAAAGGTATTTATCGTCTTTTTCTTCTTTTTTGTCGATAAATAGATAAGAGTCCCAAGTTAGACATAAGCTCTTTTGACTCTTTTGCTGAAGTGAATAAGGTACTTAAGCAACTATTCTTTTTCCATCTTCTTTATTCGGATTTTAACATTTCAGTTCCGATGAAGTTCTAATAAAGGAGGAATCCGTCTGTTGCTTGCAACAGTAGCCATCTAGTTATTATTATTATTCTTACCCACAAACCGTTCCGGTCACTTTACAAAAAAGTACAGCATCATATGAAAAAACGGAAAGTACCATGTGAAAGAGCATATGAAGATCTAAATTTAAAATTTTTTTCTTGTCGAAAAGTTCACATATGCCCCTGCTAGAGGTCATCAAAGGTAAAATCTTTAAAACCTTATAACTCCTAAACTAATCGTGCGATTTTAACGAAATTTGTTTTATATTGTTCTTTGGGAAATTTGCAAACTTTTATACGCTTACATGCTCAATAAAATATTTACGGTTTTCGCGCTATTTTGAGTTGAAAATGGAACTTTAAATTGGCACAGTGCCAATTTCTACAGTTTTTGAGATTTTGAGTTGAAACTTGGATGGTAGGTTACTTATAGGTAGTCATTGATGATGACCTAGTTTCAATGTCAAATTGTGATTCTCAAGGTCACAACAAACTTATGCCTATAGAACAAAGACTATTTGACCTTGACAGTTCAAACTTCACAAATACAATAATTGATCCAAGCCCTTTCACCTTGACCTTTACCCAAGGTCAAATTCTCATTCTCAAGGTCACAACAAAAATTTTTTCTATAGAACAAAGACCATTTGACATTGAGAGTTAAAACTTGAAGCAAATATTCCTTGCATCAAGTCCTTTCACCTTGACCTTGACCCAAGGTCATTTGTTCGATTTCAAGGTCACAACAGACTTTTGTTGATAAAATATTGAGCTTTGAATAGATAAAAAGAAATCTTGATGAGAATTAACTAAAATGCTTATCTTTCATCCATGACCTTGGTTCAAGGTCAAATAAACTTTTTCAAGGTCATAACAAACATTTACTCTTGTAGGATTGATAGGATTTTGTTCTTAAATATTTATTCTTCACAGAAGTAGTACTTCTTATTTGAACTTTACATAGTAAGATAGATAACTCTTTTATTTTTGTTCTCTGTTTCCTTTTTTATCTTAGTAGCATTACTTGTCTGTACTTTCATGCTGTTGTCATTCTCTATTTATAGAAATTTTCTCATTGCTAATTCATTGTGCAATTCTTTTTGGGATAGTAATTTAAAAGGATTCAAAATGGATAGAATAGATATAGGAGTTTAAAGCCTTCCTAAACTTGAAAGGTATTTATCGTCTTTTTCTTCTTTTTTGTCGATAAATAGAAAAGAGTCCCAAGTTAGACTTAAGCTTTTTTGACTCATTTGCTGAAGTGAATAAGGTACTAAAGCAACTATTCTTTTTTCATCATTTTTATTCGGATTTCAACACTTCAGTTCCGAGGAAGGTCTAATAAAGGAGGAATCCGTCTGTTGCTTGCAACAGTAGCCATCTAGTTACCTCTATTTTCTGTTTTGTTTGCATAAAAATCTTGTCTCCTTCTTGCATGTTTTTCCGAGTGCTTTTCCTGATAAGCCAACAAATATATTTCAAAATAATTGAAATCAAGATCAATCAAATTATGACATTTCACCTTTTTATTTATATTTAATGTTTACGCGCACCTAGGTTTTGAGCATTCATACATAAAAAAACACTTGTGATTTTTTTATTTAAAACCATTAAGCATACAAAGTGCATCTATGAAATCGATTACTAGTCCATTCTGAATGGACTAGTAATCTATTTCATAGATGCACTTTGTATGCTTAATAGTTTTAAACAAAAAAAAATCACAAGTGCTTTTTTACGTATGAATGCTCAAAACCTAGGTGCGCGTAAACACTAAACTGAATGAGTTAAAGAAGATCCTGACGATAATCTCAACAGCACTCACAGCAGAGCACCATGTTGATCATTGACGGGCCCCAAGCAAGCTAGAGGTGGGGTCAGGTGCCCGGGAGGAGTAAGCATCATATATTTTCTTCCACAATTATGTTACTTCCACATCAAAATTAAGCGAGTGACTTGGTCCATCCTCTGTAACACACCACCAAAAGGAAAATAAATTGATTTAAAAGATTATCGAATTGAAGCGGCGGGTGTTGCATGCAAGCAGGAGATGCTTACTCTTCCTTGGCACCTGGTCTCACTCCCATATCAAGAGTTCGCTTCTTTCATGTGGTGGAGGTTTTTGTTCGTTTGCTTTGGTTCCTGTTTTATCCTGATTTTGTATGCCTTCGGTTTATGATTTTCTGAATTATCGATTTCGTGCTGTATACAGGGATATGGTCATTATCCATATTTGTCAATGAAAAATAATTACTTTCATCATAAAAAATCTATAATTCAACAGTGCAAGCAACTTCACACCATCACTGGGGCAGAAATGTCATTGGCGAAGACGGTAAAAAAAAGCGCATCCAAAACGAGTGGACATGCATAGGAATCGGAATCAGATGGTACTTGTCATCGTTCCCCGTGACTTGATGTTAAGAAGTGTATTAACTACTTCTTTCCAGCTCTGTCGCCTGAAAGAAGCTTCGTTTTGGCCCTTTATCGATGACATCATAAATATTATTTTACCATTTCGAAAACTTGTCATTCCATTCAAATCTATCATCGAAATTAAAGGAGGTTAACATCTTAGCAGAACATATATTTTATTTGGATATGCGACTAAATCGACCCTACAGGAAATTTGGATCCGCACACTCTCTGTAAAGTAAATGTGCAAATCTAAATTAAATAAAGCCTGTGTTTGAGAAACACGAATGCCCCCGGTGGCATCTATGTTAGTATAAACACTATTTTCTGTTAATTACATGTATGTGAAAGGTCAAGGTCAGGGTCAGTGGTTTAAAAGGTCAAAGGTCAAGAGTTCAAAAATTTTGGTATCAATTGAAAAGTTTTGTCACAAGGAATAGACATGTCAAATATGAAAGCTCTATCACTAACCATTCAAAAGTTATGCCACATGTTAAAGATTTTGAAAAGTAGGTCAAAGGTAAAGGTCATGAGGTCAAAAATTTTGATATCAATGGAAAGGTCTTGTCACAAGGAATACACATGTGAAATATGAAAGCCCTATCACTTCCCATTCAAAAGTAATGTCCAATGTTAAAGTTTTTGAAAAGTATGTCAAAGGTCAAGCTCACGAGGTCAAAAATTTTGGTATCAATGGAAAGGTCTCGTCACAAGGAATACACATGTGAAATATGAACGCCCTATCACTTACCATTCAAAAGTTATGCCATATGTTAAAGTTATTTAAATGTAGGTCAATGGTCAAGGTCACAAGGTCAAAAATTTTGGTATCAATGGAAAGGTCTTGCCACAAGGAATACACATGTGAAATATGAAAGCCCTTTCACTTCCCATTCAAAAGTTATGTCCAATGTTAAAGTTTTTCGGACAAACAGACAAACAGGCCAAAACCTATATGCCCCCGAATCTTTGATTCCGGGGGCATAAAAAGGGCGCTACTGAAATGAATTGTGTTAGCTCCGCTGGAAGAATCACTGATGAGAATTTAATATTCGAAACACGTGTCTGGTGCAGAAAAATTGGTTTGAAATCTTCATGAAGGTATAGAGTTGGAACACTTTCGTATTATCAAAAAAAGGAAAAGGTACGTAATCACGTAATGTTGAATTCATGTATGTAATATTAGGGGGTTACCACGTTGATTTCAAAAGTCAACAGATGAAACTATATTAATGGAATCAGTATTTTCTTTCTTTGATATTTCCTCAATTTTAGATACGGACTATCTACACGATATTTGGTTTTGATGCTTATGCTATACTACCTTATATGGACAATTCCCTTATATGGACATGTACTGAAAATTCCTTTTATATCAAACTATCAAAAAATGGGAATAACTTTTTATAGATAAAGTAGTAAAAAGGGATGCCCAAACATCTACAGATGAGGCACCGGTAGAGAAGAGAACAGCAAGTTGGGCAAGTTTTCCGTCACCTCCACCAAGGAAGAGGAGAACGCCGATGTTAAAAGTGCGTGCAAAAAAGACATACAACTGTGAAGCGGATCATTCAAAGGAGATATGATTGGGGTGTTCCCATAGTGATTGTGACACCTGGATACATGCTAGATGCATAGGCATTGTAAAGATGGCAGTGTCTTGAAAATGTTGATTACTTTTGTAACACGCATATTAAAAAAATACCATTAGATGATATATTATGTTGTGAATTCATTGGGTTTTTTGTTGAATTGAAAGCAAAAATTACCTTATCTAGGGAATCTGCGTTCATGCAGATTTCTTTACACTTCTCATTAGGACATCCCGGAGGCATCATTCTCTGAATCTTTCTATTTTTTATTCTAGGATAAAGTCCCCACCTTCGCCATTCGAGTTGACAACAGAAACAGAGAATGTCTCATGATCTTTTTGGAATTGTTTGACCTCTGCAGGCATGTAAGTCCTGCATAAGAGATCTATTATCTTTCTTAAAATGTTTGTTCAGCCCGAAGAACAAAGGTTTTTCGGCGTGATAGCTCTTCATATGGGGGTGTTATTGTTGTTTACGTCTCCAAAAATTTGCACTGTCAAAGACTCACTGATCTAGAAAACAGTTACGAACTTTGTGAATATATTTGGTTAAATGTTTCCTCTGGTAAATCATCCTTCCTTATATGGACGGTATATAGATCCCCTTCTATCAACAATGATTTTTGGAATTTAATTCAAGGTTGTATTAATAATGCAATTGACATTAATCTTAGGCTTATCCTTGTAGGTGACTTAAATGTAGACCTCATAGAAGTAAATAATCTTAAATTATACGAAATAATAAATCGCTTTCAATTCACAAATACGATAAATTTTCCAAGACGTATAAGTCAAATACGCTCCTCTCTCCTTGACCCGAATCTTATTCGATAGTGTTCGAATGGTTTATCCGACGTCAGACCAGTAGACATCAATATCGCTGACCACTGTGCAACTTACTCCTCGGGTGATTACATACATGAGCTCGCTACAGCCGGCAGAGCACGGACTGTATTACGCATGCCCTCTTTTTATATCCATTCACATATTCATCTGTGTCTCTGGGGCCTCTGCGTTTTGCGGTCTTGTTTGTATGATGCCATCTTACAGTGAGGAGGTTGTTTTACACCACAATTGTACGTTCTTCGAGACCTCTTGGTAATTGGAGAAGTGAGAGGGTTGTGCGCACGTAATCCAGGATTACCACACCATTTGCTACTTGCGTGACAGATGGCCGTCCAAAGTCGGCACCGGTTACCCATTGGTCTCGTCGGTTAATGTGTAGTCTTTTGTGTTTGATGTTTACATGTCGTGTGTCTCTTTTCCGTCTCGTGCTGTACTCATCTTTTGTGTTTTTGCATCGGGTGTTTTGGTGTTTTACTGTTGATGCTGCAACGGGGTCTTGTTGGAGATCTCCTCCCTTCTTTTTACGTTGAAATTCTTATTAAAGACGATATCAAACGTTCGTATAAACGAAAAGTATGGTACTATTAGAGATGTTTCGTCTAAGAAAGAACTTAATGAAGCCGAACGCAAACAAACAAAAGTGTACGTTAAGGCAGATAAAACAGGGAGCAGATATTAAGTAAATACAAAGATTGATCAAATGGACGTTTATTTTAACGAATGAAATAAAATTTATCCCCACATAATCCTTAGAGTCTTAAATAATAAATTCAACATCAATCTAGTTGAAAAATAACAAAACAAAAAAACAAACAAAAAATAGCAAAAACGATGAGTCTGCAGGCACATATTCAACAGGATTTAATTTGTTCATTCTTCTTCTCAGCTTTTTAGTGTCCAACTCCGCGTATAACTTTGCTGCTTCAGGAGATAAGAATGTGGCATTCATTTTCATTTCATGGATAATAATGTCCCACTCTGCAGGATGGGCACAGTAGCTCCTCAAGATAAATCTTTTTTCTATATAGCGTACTACAACGCGTGTCTTTTTAGTCGCCATATCTATCATGTATATTCAAATCAATGTACTAGACAAAGTATATGTACCCAATCAGGCGTGGATTAAACGTGTTCGATTATATTACTGCCTAGTCAAGCATGAATCATTTATGAGCCAATAGGTATTTATGATATGTTGATAGTGCACTTGGAATACCGTTTTGTGTCAAGGCAAAGTGTTTGCGTAAAAGTGTAAATTTACAAGTTTTAGTTTAATTTTATGTCTTTTGAGAGTTAATTTTCACATTTAAATGTAGCAACCTCACGGAATATATATAAAACACTACAAAAAAGGATGGATCCGACATTGTCTATATAGTGAACGTGGTTGTTTTACCCCTTATGTGCTTGCTGGTGGACCGGGAGTCCCAAAGGGCACATGTAGCCAAGTTCGATTGGTCGTTTCTTCAAACGCATTCCAAAATTTCTGTCTACAAAATTTTTACAAATTTCTGAAACCTTGGTCCTGTAGCATCATATCCCAGTCATCTTGCTACGTCTTTCGGTATATTTTGTTTATATTTCATTGTTTAAATTGAGGATATTTTTAAATGATGCTTATTCATTTGGAGACGTTAAACATTTGATCTACTTGGTGAGTGTCACTGCTTGTTGACCGGGAGTCCCCGAGGGCACATGTAGCCAAGTTCGATCAATTTCAATTGGTCGTTTCTTCAAACGCATTCCAAAATTTCTGTCTACAAACTTTTCACAAACTTCTGAAACCTGGGTCCTGTAGCATCATATCCCAGCCATCTTGCTACGTCTTTCGGTATATTTGGACATAATTATCACATATTTTGGTCATTTTCATTGTTTGGATTGAGGATCACTAACGAGGGTTTAATACCCGAAACGTGCATGTCTGGTCCACGCTGATAATTAATCTGCCTTTAATTGATGCTAATTCATTTGGAGACGTTTAACATTATATATATATATCCTGTGCTTTTGTATCTTTTTTTCCAAGCGACGTGCATTCGCCCTTTGTTGGGTGAATCCGACATTGTCTGAATAGTGAACATGGTTGTTTTCACCCCTTTTGAGCTGTCTATATATATATATATAACACTATGTATCGGTACTTTTAAGTCTAAATGGAAAAAAATGCGAAGACAGAACCCATTTATATATATATATATATATATGTTTGATAAATCTTTTTTTTCTCAACAGATTAAGAAATCATGGAAAAGGACGATATATTCCCACTTATCATGGCCTTATTTAATGCATTGGTTATATTATCATTCAGACTTGCTATAGGATGTGTAAATGACAACATCGTTGATATGCTGAATTCCATATTCATATGTATAATGAGTTAAAGAAGATCCTGACAATAATCTCAACAGCACTCACAATAGAGCACAAATTGAGCATCGACGGACCCCTGGCAAGCCAGAGGTGGGACCAGGTGCCTGGAATGAAAAGCATCCCCTGATGGCTAGCCGCACCCGCCGTCGATGTTCACGCACGAAAATGAAACAATATATAATACATGCACTGTCTCAGCTATCTCTATATAGAAAGTGTTATGCCGACAATGTCAGGAAAAATATTCAAAACACTGTCAGACGCCTCGCGGGGAACTTTTTCACGAGCTCCACACGGCAAAGGGCATAGGTGTGACACAGATGAGTTAAAGAAGATCTTGACAATAATCTCAACAACACTCACAATAGAGCACAATATTGAGCATCCACGGACCCCTGGCAAGCCAGAGGTGGGACCAGGTGCCTGGGAGGAGTAAGCATCCCCTGTTGGCTAGTCGCATCCGCCGTCGATGTTCACGCACTAGAATGAAACAATATATAATACATGCACTGTATAAATTCCCTAGTGACAAATAGACCGAGTATTGAAAGAAATATTGGTATACGTAGCCAAATTTATCCAGATATATATTTTGAGAATGGTCATGATGTTTTTCATGGTTTCTGTACAATGTAACCATCGTTACGAGTTTTGGTTATCTACTGGAGAGACACCAGAGACTTTTCATACCCTTTTACTTCAGATTTTGCCACGTATGCGTTGCGCCGCACAAGACCGTTTTGGTAACATTTCACCGAGAAACCGACTCCTATTAGTTTTTTGGTATGGCTTCGTCAATACCCGACCTACAGCACATTGTCAATGGGTTTTCTTATAAGCTGTACATCAACGTGTAGAATTATTGACCAAAAGTGACCAAATCATAACACCGTATAGGGCATCAACAATTTCTAGATGTACACTCAATGAGCTGAGAAGGATGAGAAAATTTAATCGTGTTTTGAGAAGAAGGAGGATCTATGTAGAGCATGTCATCCGACACACATTAATGTTTTTATAGTCATCTCTGGTATTTATAAACATCAAAGAATTTACCTGTCCTCTATAACAGAAGTCTGTGCTGCCCTGGCAAAGCGGAAAACAGATTACCTCCGTAATATTTAAACTGAGAAACAATCCACATGATTTGATTGGCCTATGATTTCCTTTGGCCGTGTGCAACTTTTTTATTCTATGGCATTCGTTCAAATTAAGACTCTCTATGGTTTTCAGGGGTATATTTTATTTCATTTGTTCAAATAAACGTCCATATTATCAATTTTGGTATTCTATATTTACTTAATGACCGTTCCCTGTTTTATCTGCCTTTACGTACTCTTAAGTTCGTTTGCGTTTGGCTTCGTTAAGTTCGTTCTTAAACGAACCATTTCTATTAGAGCTGTTCGAATAAGCGACGTAAACCTTCCAACGAACTTCGTACTACATATTGGTACGTAAAGGAACAAAATAAGGGTTGGTCTCAAAACACATTATGAAGCAAATGTTGCAAAATCTTTATCTTTAGTAACTTCAATTCATCAAAAGGGTAAATCTAGCAGCAATATATGCGAACCTGACGAAAAAAATTCTGTCATACATTAGTTTCTCAAACACTAAAATTCCAAGATTTTGTTCTGATTTCGTCGTGCGTTTTGAAATGGTACTTTGATGGACTGATTTAGTGGGATTAGAGGGTTAAGTAAGGTATTTGTATGTTTCGATTGAATTCTGGCAGAAAATTTCGATGCTGCTCAACAAATTACTTTAAGTTTAATTTACATATGATTTTTGCAATAAAATCCGAATCAAAGCATTTCATCCATTTCATACACAAAAGCCAGAATAACTCCGTCCAATTTTTGACTGGGTGTTCTTTTTCTGATCTACTAAGTTCGACAAAATATTCTTATTGCAAAGTGTTAGGATTTGTCATGTGTAACCCTAACCAATAAAAAAGAATTGAAAAACTCCGCTATCTCTAAGCTTCCTTGGCCAGACACATTCTCTATCATATAGCGATACAGTTTTTCATATCAATTAATGCTTCCTTTCAAACGGCTAAATTTTTATCTCAGTACTTTCTGCATCCAAAAAACGGTCATCCACCGCAAGATAATATTTGTTTGAGAGGGACTTCAGAAACCTCAAGAAGGACGTACGTCTCCCTGTACCCACTTTGATAGGGCCTAGAAGCTTCCTCCAGACCCCTTTCCCTTTTTCATGTTCACCCCCTCCCAAACCCCAAGTTTAACCTGTATTCGCCCATATGTTACACAATATCATATCGTCTCCAGAGCATGACAGGTTGCAACCCTTCCCCTTTGGTCAGAACAAAAAAGGGAGAATTTAGAGAAACAAGAGAAAACAGAACCTCCTTAGCTTGTCTATAAAGTATAATCAATTTTATCAGATTTCAAGGGTGTTTTGAGAAGAGAAAAGTTTTGACAGAGATGTCTTCACCCCAGGACGAATGTGAATAATGTAGAAATATTTTGTCGATACAACTCTTGCTTACTATTTCTTAGATTATTGACTAGAAATGTTAACAAAGGTGTAAAATATATTTAAATTTTTTTTTTATTTGCTCCGCTCAATGTTATATAGAATAAGACTATATTTCTATTCTTCTTCAATCTCCTAGAAAGACTGAATTAAGACAATATGTATTCTCAATTATTACAAATTTTCGGCTCGATACGCTGACCAGATTAAATATTATTTATGTTCAAGTTCTTCAGTTTTCACCCCCCCCCCCCCTTTTTTTTGAAAAAAATCTGGATCCACCCATGCGACTTGTACCTCGTCTTCAGATCTAAGAATGAACATCTCCACTAAAGAAAATTAAAACATATCATAGTATAGCATAGAATTTGGAGAAATAATACTGTCAAATAGCGTTCCGAAGTGTCTACAATCCATCGGCTTTCACCAATCCCGCCTTCCAAATAACGAAACCACTCCAGCTATGCACCTGTCATGTATTAAAGAACAATTCAATGTTTAATAATGTACTTTTGAGACCACCCCTCATTTTGTTCCCTTACGTACTAATACGTACGTAGTACGAAGTTCGTTGGTAGGTTTACGTCGCTTATTCGAACAGCTCTATTAAGACGGTGATTTTACTTTATAAAATAACCTTATCAGATAATTTAACTGGGACAATCTTTTTACCGGGTGTTCGAATGCCGACTTAGCTTGCGAAAAATTCATCGAAGTTTTTATCTCTTTTGTAAATGATTGTATTCCACCAAAGTATGTTACGATACGAAAGAACGACAAACCGTGGTTTAATTCTCAACTTCGTAAGGAAATTAGAATAAGGGATAGGTATTGGGAAAATGTAAACAAGAAAATTTTTGATGCATAGCATTAATTCCCCGGGAGAACAAAGATACCATGAAGATCATAGACATTATTAACAGGATAGACATGTATATTTAGCATCAAATCATTTTTTCAATAACATAATCAGTGCAAGCTTTGCATCCTGTATTGATTTTTACTATGTAAACAACAAAACGTTGCTGGGCGGAAGACACCATACATTTTGTAGAGCAAATATTTCAACAGACGTATGTTTACATTATGATATCCAGGACGGACCGAGAAGCGTGCTTCGCCTTGTATGCATATAGGTTATCAAATATACTAGGTTAATTTAATTTATAGGTGTTTATTTTTTCCATACATACATGTTTCAAAACACTTTTGTATTTAAATTTTACTTTTTCTCCGTTTTGATTGTTTTATAGATATCTATTTTTTCCATACATACATGTTTCAAAGCACTTTTGTATTTAAATTGTACTTTTCTCCGTTTTAAGGTATCCGTTGTATAATTAGAGTCATTTTACATAGCGTTTTAATCATCTCCATTGTGAAGTATGGTAATTTCTATGCCTGGTAAGGTACTATAAACTATATATTTTCTGAAAGGTTATGATGCCCTGAGTACAGATATAAGACTCCCAGGTCTTAAAAATCAAAGGGGGACATTCTTGCACAACTTTGTCATTTTGCACAGGTTACATGTATATAGAGAAAATAGACAATGTAAATGCTTCACCAGTTATTACCCTTTATCATTCTGAACCCAAAATTATTATTTTTGAGCAGTGGGCATTATAACCTTTCAGAAAATATATAGTTTAAAGTACCTTACCAGGCATGGAAAAATGCCTTATTGTACATCGGATACCTTAATTGTGTATCTATGGTAAACAAAATCACATCAATACGATTGGTCCGATACCCCCACGCCCCTTTTAATTACGTGGACAGTTTCGTGTGACTTATTTATTCTTGCGTATCTTATACGTAACTCCGGTATTTTGTTTAAAACTGCATATGACCGGTTCAAATATCAACAAGTTAAAAGTCATGTTTGTAAAACATTAATGCCCCCCTACCCCTTCTGTGATTAAAGTCTGTCACAACTTTATACTTGCATTGATACAACCTATGGGGGTATAAAGTAACAGTGTAATAAAAAAAGTCAAAGAAGTATAACTGTCAGGAGGACCTGTATGTACAGCATTTATGCTTTGTTAAAGCTCTTCTTCTAATAAATTTCTACAAGGTAATTAATATAAACTTGACCTAGATTTTCATTTGATATGTCTGTACACAAAATTTCATTCCAATATGTGAATCCACTCCAGAGGTATTGAACGGAAACTGATGTCATGGGCGACCGACGGACCGACAGACAGAAAGTCAGACAGCGGCAAAGTTCTTCAAAGGGGGGCATAAAAATTTTTGATTGAACCAAAATATGAACTTGACCTAGATTTTTATTTGATGTGTCTGAAACAAAATTTCAATATGTAACTCCACTCAAGAGATATTGAACGGAAACCCTGAAATTTTGGTATTTTTCGAAGTGCAAGGGGCATAACTCTGTCAAAATTTTGTTCATCGGACCTAAATATGAACTTGACCTAGTAGATTTTCATTTGATGTGTCCGTATACAAAATTTCATTTCAATATGTAACTCCACTCAAGAGATATTGAACAGAAACCCTGAAGTTTTGGTATTTTTCAAAGTGCAAGGGGCATTACTCTGTCCAAATTTTTTTGATCGGACCTAAATATGAACTTGACCTAGATTTTTGTTTGATGTGTCTGTATACAAAATTTCATTTGAATATGTAACTCCATTCAAGAGATATTGAACGGAAACCCTGAAATTTTGGTATTTTTCGAAATGCAAGGGGCATAACTCTGTCAAAATTTTTTTTGATCGGACCCAAATATGAACTTGACCTAGATTTTTGTTTGATGTGTCTGTATACAAAATTTCATTTCAATATGTAACTCCATTCAAGAGATATTGAACGGAAACCCTGAAGTGCAAGGGGCATTACTCTGTCAAAATTTTGTTGATTGGACCCAAATATGAACTTGACCTAGATTGTCATTTGATGTATCCGTATACAAAATTTCATTTCAATATGTAACTCCACTCAAGAGATATTGAATGGAAACCCTGAAATATTGGTATTTTTCGAAATGCAAGGGGCATAACTGTCAAAATTTTTTTGATCGGACCCAAATATGAACTTGACCTAGATTTTTGTTTGATGTGTCTGTATACAAAATTTCATTTCAATATGTAACTCCATTCAAGAGATATTGAACGGAAACCCTGAAATTTTGGTATTTTTCGAAATGCAAGGGGCATAACTCTGTCAAAATTTTTTTGATTGGACCCAAATATTAACTTGACCTAGATTGTCATTTGATGTATCCGTATACAAAATTTCATTTCAATATGTAACTCCACTCAAGAGATATTGAACAGAAACCCTGAAATTTTGGTATTTTTCGAAGTGCAAGGGGCATAACTCTGTCAAAATTTTTTCGATCGGACCTTAATACGAACTTGACCTTGATTTTCATTTGATGTGTCTGTATACAAAATTTCATTTCAATATGTAACTCCATTCAAGAGATATTGAACGGAAACCCTGAAATTTTGGTATTTTTCGAAATGCAAGGGGCATAACTCTGTCCAATTTTTTTTTATCGGACCCAAATATGAACTTTCCCTCGATTTTTATTTGATGTGTCTGTATACAAAATTTCATTTGAATATGTAACTCCATTCAAGAGATATTGAACGGAAACCCTGAAATTTTGGTATTTTTCGAAAGGCAAGGGGCATAACTCTGTCCAATTTTTTTTTGATCGGACCCAAATATGAACTTTCCCTCGATTTTTGTTTGATGTGTCTGTATACAAAATTTCATTTCAATATGTAACTCCATTCAAGAGATATTGAACAGAAACCCTGAAATTTTGGTATTTTTCCAAGTGCAAGGGGCATAACTCTGTCAAAATTTTTTCGATCGAACCTTAATACGAACTTGACCTGGATTTTCATTTGATGTGTCTGTATACAAAATTTCATTTGAATATGTAACTCTATTCAAGAGATATTGAACGGAAACCCTGAAATTTTGGTATTTTTCGAAATGCAAGGGGCATAACTCTGTCAAATTTTTTATGATCGGACCAAAATATGAACTTGACCTAGATTTTTGTTTGATTTGTCTGTATACAAAATTTCATTTCAATATGTAACTCCATTCAAGAGATATTGAACGGAAACCCTGAAATTTTGGTATTTTTCGAAATGCAAGGGGCATAACTCTGTCAAAATTTTTTTGATCGGACCCAAATATGAACTTTCCCTCGATTTTTGTTTGATGTGTCTGTATACAAAATTTCATTTCAATATGTAACTCCATTCAAGAGATATTGAACGGAAACCCTGAAATTTTGGTATTTTTCGAAATGCAAGGGGCATAACTCTGTCAAAATTTTTTCGATCGGACCTTAATACGAACTTGACCTGGATTTTCATTTGATGTGTCTGTATACAAAATTTCATTTGAATATGTAACTCTATTCAAGAGATATTGAACGGAAACCCTGAAATTTTGGTATTTTTCGAAATGCAAGGGGCATAACTCTGTCAAATTTTTTATGATCGGACCAAAATATGAACTTGACCTAGATTTTTGTTTGATGTGTCTGTATACAAAATTTCATTTCAATATGTAACTCCATTCAAGAGATATTGAACGGAAACCCTGAAATTTTGGTATTTTTCGAAATGCAAGGGGCATAACTCTGTCAAAATTTTTTTGATCGGACCCAAATATGAACTTGACCTAGATTTTTGTTTGATGTGTCTGTATACAAAATTTCATTTGAATATGTAACTCCATTCAAGAGATATTGAACGGAAACCCTGAAATTTTGGTATTTTTCGAAATGCAAGGGGCATAACTCTGTCAGAATTTTTTTGATCAGACCCAAATATGAACTTGACCTCGATTTTTATTTGATGTGTCTGTATACAAAATTTCATTTCAATATGTAACACCATTCAAGAGATACTGAACGGAAACCCTGAAATTTTGGTATTTTTCGAAATGCAAGGGGCATAACTCTGTCAAAAATTTTTTAATCGGACCCAAATATGAACTTGACCTAGATTTTTGTTTGATGTGTCTGTATACAAAATTTCATTTCAATATGTGAATCCATTCCAGAGATATTGAACGGAAACTGATGTCGCGGACCGACCGACAGACCGACAGACCGACCGACAGACCGACCGACAGCGGCAAACCTATATGTCCCCTCTTCTTCGAAGGGGGGCATAAAAATTTATTTCAAAAATGCTAAAGCCATAGGGCATTACCGAGTTAATCGCCAAATAAAAACAATTTTCACAAATGCGCATCTTCATAAATCGCGGGTCCGATACGTCCGTCGTCCTACTCTCCCCCTTGATATATTTAGCACTTGTTCCTGGTAATTGGCTTACTGCCATCTAGCGGATCGACAGAGTTATTTCTCTTGTTTGTCATTGGGAAAGAACCAATCAGAATGGCTGTTACTTATGCGCTTGACTCGCAACAATGGCGGCCTCCATGAGAAACTTCGACGAAATATGTCAGAAATACAATATCGCGGAATTAAGTAAGAATCAGGAAGATACAATTCAAGCCGTTTGTGAGAAAAGAGATGTTTATGTAGGGACTAGAACAGGAAGTGGTAAATCGTTGATTTACGAGAGTATGCCTGTGGTTCTCCCTGGCTGTGCTGTTGTCATTATCGCCCCCTTAGTGGCAATAATGAAAGAGCAAACTGAAAGACTGAACAAATTCGGATTTAAAGCCACGTACATAGGAAGGGATGGGTGCGAGGAGGAGGATATCCTAAATGGGCGTTTCGATTTTATATTTGGTAGTCCTGAAGCAGTTGTTGGAGAGAAGAAATGGACTAATATATTATCAGATTATGGCCAAAGACTGAAATTAATTGTTGTTGATGAGGCACATACTGTCGTACAATGGTAAGGATCTCTCTTTAAATAGCAGTTACTTAATACTGAATCCAGTTCGAATGGAAAATGCTATTGCAGTTGTCTATTGGGTAAATATTTAAAAAATATCCTGGTTAAAAACAAGTTCAGAAAAATGATGTTGTTGATAATTTAAACCCAGGTGGATCACAACCAAATGTCTGTGTGGGTGGGGAGGGGGTGATGGTTTTGTGCTCTGCATCCTTATAAATATGCTTTTGAATAAAGAAGGTCAAGCTTATTAAACACAAACATTAAACATTGCTTTAGAAATAATTGATTTATATCAAAATGTAGAGTAAGACAATTACATGTATGTCACTTATTGTATTACCATGTATCTTTGCAGGGGTATGGAAAGTAAGACAGATGAAGCATTTAGAGAGATGTTCAGTCATGTTGGGGAGCTGAGATCTGTCCGACCAGATATACCGTTTTTGGCACTGACAGCTACTTCGGCACCAACAAAAAGACGTAAAATAATGAAAAGTTTGTGCTTCAAAGCAAATGCAAAAGTGATCTGTGAATCTCCAGACAGAAGTAATATTAAAATATCTGCTCTCTGTATCCCGAATAATGACAATCTTGAAGAAACATTCCACTGGTTAATCAATGATTTAAAAGAACATCAATCACATTTTCCAAGGCATGTTGTGTTTTGCGAAAGAATATCCACAGTGGCAAATATTTATTCAGTATTTAGGAAGAACTTTGGAGATTCCTCTATGTACGAAATGTTCCACAGTAAAACCCCTGAAGATGTGAAAGAGAAAATACGAAATGATATGTCTACTGCTGGAAATATACGAGTTTTGATATGCACCAATTCTGCTGGGATGGGGGTAAATTTCCATGGTCTCCATAACATTGTGCACTATTGTATACCTCGAGAAATGGATACTCTAGTGCAGCAAATGGGACGAGCCGGTAGAGATGGTTCTTTTTCACATGAACTCATTTTGTACAAAGATCATAAAGGTCATATGAAACTAGTAGATCGTGAACTTTTGCTAATGGTTAAAGATTCAAAGTGTAGACGTAATGTGCTATGTACTGCATATGTAACCGAAAAAACAAGTGTGACTCCTTCACACAATTGTTGTGATTTATGTGAAAAAAAATGTCAGTGTGGAAGGAGTGATTGCCCAGGTACTCATAGAGCATTTCAAGATGTAACAATAGATTCAGATGATGACACTGCACTGCAAAGAACTGTAACAGACGAAGACCTTGAAATACTTAATGATGTATTCCAAAAAGATTGGATTTATTCTGATGCAAATGATTCTAGTTCAGACACAGATTCAGATTATGACATCCCTTGACTATGTTGACTGTATTTCTTCCACTATGTGATGAAAGTGTTACTAAATATGTTACATGTTATCATGATATTAAATGAATTATGCTCCATAGATCAATTGTGTCTTACTTCATTCTAGATTATGTACCATTTCACAAATCTTCTATCCTTCAAATTTGTGTATTTGACAAGATAATACCATATAAATTTACTGTGACCTACTGTTTAATGAGTTATTTGGTGATGTCACCAAGGTAAAATTTAGAAAAAAGAATATTTGAACAAAAGTTTGTGAAATGGTACATATACAATTGAAATGCAAGGATCTTTTCTAGAGATATGTTTTTGGCATGTTTGGTAGGAATTAATGAAGAAAAATGAAATTTTAATGTCAAGTATCATAGCTTTGCCTCCCAAAGGTGTCAAAACATCCTACAGATCCATGCATTGACATATTGGTCTATACAGTAGCTTCAAGCTCATATACCTCATACTCATTTACTAAGAGACCAGAAAATGTTCACTACCATGTCATGAGCAAGTGCCATGAACATATATGGAAAACATGCATCCAGATTTAGTGCACTAATGAGCATGTTGCGGATATTAATACAAAGTGTAGATGGTCAATATACAGACTTTACAATTCATATAACCAGAGGAAAGAGTTTGATCTCCTTCATTATGGCTTCATACATACATGAATATGCACCTTGAATGTCACATAGTAGTCATACATGAACTCATATGACATTTAAACATCAAAAGGATACTATAATACCTTTGACCTAAATTTGACCTTGATCATAATTACATGTATATATGACCTTACTTTTAGTTTCCACTTACAGTCACTAATGCATGCACATTTATCATGCAAATCAGCAAAATGAAACATACACGCTATTGTTAAACAGGACTTCTTTAATGCCAGATTATGAAGAACATAATGTTCAATGTTATTTTTTTCATGAAAGTATAAATACTCCAGTGAGATCATATTTCATACACATGGTATCATTAATAAACATGTAAAATGGGGTATAATTCGTTAAGGGCAGTTCTAGTCAGTGACAAGTTCTAGGGACCCAATTCAGATAAGTTCATATGACAGTCTCTGTTTCTGGTCTGAAATCCATTTATGTAAATCATTCACTTTGACACGTCTGAATAAATCCTGGAAATTTGAGAAATGTGCATAATTTCTGTCAGAATGATGACTAAAGACATCTGCCTTTCGTAATTCAGCAATCATCAACTCAATATCACATGTCTTTGCAACTTTTGGTCTATGTCTACTCTTTGGTTTCATCTGAAGTTCCCTCATCAAGTTTTGTTTAATTTCATCTTGAATTTGCAATGACAATGCAGATTTTTTGGCTGAATCAAAGGTCACATTAGCCCCTTGTAACTTAACTTTCTCCTTTAGTCGATGAACCATAATTTCGACTAAATTATCGTTTGGAATGTTCCGACCAATGCCTCCACAAATGTTTGTCGTACAGTTCCATTTGTACTCAAATTTCTCCCTTGGAGACAATAAACAGAGGCCAAAAGTCAAGAATCTAAACAACCAAAGTTGATACTTGGTATGATGACCTACACCAGACAGCAGCATCTGAAATTTGGCATTCATCATAATTCTGTCACCATCCCCCATCTTATAAGCATCATTTGTGTCTCTTAACAGTAATGCACATTTCATTAAGGAAGAATGGTAAATTGCAACCCTGTCTGTCTGTTCACTTCTTTGAAGATTGGTGACACCTTGCCAGCCATGTTTTTGAACAAGATGCCTTTTTAAGAACCCCTCAATTTTATACTGTTTTGTACATGCACTACAAGTGTAGATTCCAGTGCTCGGATCAAACATATTTTTCAGATGCAACGTCTCTAAATCTAATTCCTGGACTTGTTGTTCAATATCCTGCAAGTCTGAAAAGTAGAGATAAAAATCCTTTATCTTTTTTTTCAAACATCTATGAATGGATCTACATCTATTAATTCATCAGAAATCAATAACATACATACAATAAGCATTTTAAACTGCATTATTTTCCAGAACTTACAATATTATTTTCCAGAACTTCCAGAAATTTCAATTTTTTCTTAAATGTAGTACATGTATATAGCAAAAATAGATCAGTTGTAGTTGAACAGATTACAACATCAAATTGATATTAAAGATATATGCATTATAAAGAAAGAAGATATATTTCAGAGCCCATGGGAGCACATTAGCTTGTACTTTGTATGTGCCGGAATAATTACATGTACATGGTCTCAACACGGCATTAGATTTGTCCATTGTTATCATGACCATTGATCTTTTAAAAAACCCATAGTGCACTTTACATAAAAAAAAGCTTATCAAATGTTTGATGATACATGTACATTATTGATAAATTTTGAAAAAGAAGATATCACTACCTTGACTGATATTTATGTATTTATCAAGAATGTCCCTGGCTATGTCCTTGATGTACTTAAGTTTATCACTGTCAGGAATGGCTTCAAACAACTCTTGTCTTGAAGTGGGCTGTGAATCTAAACTTTCCAAACCAAGCAGGTGTAAACATGCCCCTGTAACCATTGCATCCAAGTAATCTTCGATGAAGGCAAAATGGGATCTAAATTTTAAATAAGTATGACTTAATTGTCTTCGTACTACTATTCTAATCTCTGGAATTAATATGTCAAAAATAGAATTGTTCAAAAATATGCATATTGCCTCTTGATGTATGACCACAAATATGTGACCTTGACCTTAACCTGCTAGTCTGGTTCATGTTGCAAATTTTTCTGTTCTTAAATGACACTATGAATTTGAAGACGTAACACTTGACTTTTGTTAGATGTAGTCTTCTGATGCTTAACCAGCAAAATCTATAGCATCAATGTACATAATTCAACTTATATAACTATTTAATAGATTTTTTTACATAGAACATAGAGTAAAATCTAAACAGAATACCTGTAGCTTTTTATCACATCATCACTCCCATGCACATCTAATCTTCTAGTAACATTTCTAAGCTGAGAAAGAGTTCCCACATCTCCAGCTGATTGCTCTTTGTAGAATTTTTGATATACCAACTGCAATGAAATAAGTATTCATTTATAAAAATGTTACATTACTTTCACTTTTTTCCAAAATAATTTGCAATAGCAAAGATATGATTTTTGAATGTGTAAGTACATGAAGTACATGTACAGTGATTGGGAAGGACAGGGTCCATGACCAAAATCCAATACATTTGAAACATGGCTCATTGAATCCTGTATACTTTCTTAAGTTATGGCCCATCAACATAGATACACATATTAATTAACATGAAATTAATATTCCATTTATAAGACTTCATTCCAAATTACTGGATGTAATGGCATTGAATCTGTTTTAAGTATTTCATGCAGGAAAAAGCTTGATCTTCTGCCAATAATGATACATGCATGACTGTTTTATTAAGCATTAATATAAAAAAGCAGCTTCTACAGATTAATATAAGAATTCTAAAAGCAAACAAACATGTAAACTTTTAAATGAATATAATTTAAATGCATGCAATTGTCAATTTCAAACTGAATATGGAAACATTGAATTGATAGCATCTTTACCCCTTTTCCCATTTTAATATACATCTAGTATGAGACACTTTTGTTCAAGATTTCCATATCTCAGGAAACAGCTGGTGTTAGTACATTTTACATTCATTAACATGTGTAATTAAAGTAAAGTTCCATCCATTATCTAGCATTAATCAAGACTAATGGCATTTTAAAATTTGAGGATAGATTTTTACAGTTTTTATGCCCCCGAATCAAAGATTCGGGGGCATATAGTTTTTGGCCTGTCCGTCTGTTTGTCTGTATGTCTGTTTATCTGTTTGTCAGTCTGTTTGTCCGAAAAACTTTAACATTGGACATAACTTTTGAATGGTAAGTAGTAGGGCTTTCATATTTCACATGTGTATTCCTTGTGACAAGACCTTTCCATTGATACTAAAATTTTTGACCTCGTGACCTTGACCTTGACCTTTGACCTACTTTTCAAAAACTTTAACATTGGGCATAACTTTTGAATGGGAAGTGATAGGGCTTTCATATTTCACATGTGTATTCCTTGTGACAAGACCTTTCCATTGATACCAAAATTTTTGACCTTGTGACCTTGACCTTTGACCTTTTAACATAGTGACCTCACATACATGTACTTGACAGAAAATAGTGTTCATACTAAGAAAGATGCCACCGGGGGCATTCGTGTTTCACAAACACAGGCTTTTTTTTTATTCAATACACATTTCCTTATTATTTGACCTTAAGTTTGACCATATAACCTTGACCTTTTTAAATCAGTAAAACTGTAATGTTTACTTTAAATTTTGAACTATTTATAGTTCTTTTGCTTTTTTCATTCATTTTATATGTATTATGTAAATAACTTTGCAGGTATAATTCTGTTTCTAGTAAATGCACACACATCACGAACCAAAAATTACACATGCTTTGAACTTGAAACTGGTAACAGAGGTAAGCAGTAATGGTTACCAGACATAAGTTCATCATACGATGTAGTCCCTCAGGCCTGTGAATAACTCCAGTCAGCCTATCAGAATCTGAAGAGCCATTTAACATAGCCAACTGGGCAGAATAAGCCCTTTCATTTGTTAACACATCACCACCAAAGACCTTTTTTTTAATAACCTTTCGACTTTCATCCATGGTCATTGGGATATACTCTTTGTGGATATGTTCTAGTATAGAAATCATATCCTCAGACTTGTTTTCATTTTTGTCTAACAAGTCCAAAACAGCAAAATCAGACTTCTTTGACATTTGCTCAAGATATGGATGAGTGATGTGTCTTGGTAAGTATGGTTCATACTTTTTGAGACATCCAACATGCTTGACTAGAATTTTCATGATATGGAAAACAAAATTTTCTTCCAGTAGATGACATTCATCAAGGTTTGGAATAAATATTCCATTGTTGACATCATTTATTGAAGTAGTTGGTTGATCTTGACTAAGATTTCTATCCAATATACGTTTATCAAGTCCAATAAGCAAAAACCAATGCCAGCTCTTTCTTTGCCTTTCTTTCGTCATCATTGAGGGACTTTTCAAAATATCAAAATTGTCACCCACAATATCAGCAGATTTCAAATCTATAGCTAGTATACCTTGATCAGTTTGGCTCTTTTCTATGGATTCTTTCTCGTCAAGAATAAGAGATTTTACATGGAAGTTCTGTCGTTCAACAAGTTCTGATCTTTTCTTGGATGTTGACTGTGAGGATGCACATAAACCAAGCTTATGAAGAATGGAAATGGTCTGAAAATATAAGCTACATTGTACACTAAGTTGCCTTGAAATTTACTAAAAGTAATTAATTTTAGTTAAAGTGAAAAGACAGTAAATGTAAACAGCAGTAGATGTATACCATACTATAGATAGTACTCAATTTTTCATATGCATAGAATTTCTAGACAACACCATACACCACATTTACTTTAGATTGCTAGCAAGTATAATCCTTATTAATATAAATGAACTATTTTCCCAAGAGTCACATCAGTAAGAAGAAACTCATTAGTAGCTTGAAGCAATAATTGCCGTTCACACTTGTTGTCTCACTAATGTATATCAAAATAATCTATAGAATTATTTGGTGAAACTTTTAACTTTTTAGCAACATCTTACATTAAAACACTTTACCAAGAAGAACTAGATAGTAAAATTCCTTCTGTTATTCTTATATAAACTATGAAATAAAAAGGAATAGACTTATTTACAATTGACAGTATGCATGGATTGTATAGTTTTATATTTCTGTATAATTCATCCTGCAAATTGAACAATTTAGGAATATGCATTAGGGTATACATACTTCATCTGATGTTCCTCCATGGTCTAAAATCTGGGAAACAATGTGATGGAAAGATGACATGTGCATGTTTCTTTTCTTCAAAATTATTGCGGCTGTCATTGCCATCCCAACAGGAGAGTCCTTCAAAGTCATGGATAGGCATTTATATAATATGGGTGCGTGCAACTGAACCTCAAAAAGCAAAGTCTTAAACCTGAAAACAGCTATCTTGTCACTGCTCACTCCCCTTAGAACACATCTAGATTTTGGTGAGATCAAAGTTTCCAATTCCTTGTTGATTTCCTTAAAGACACATTTTGAAATCTCGTCTTTCAGTTTGGAATTAATCACCATCTTTGCAATGTTCTGTTTAGACATTCCTTTTGACAAGGCTTTCACAAGCTTTACAGTATCAGCATCCTTAACTATTCTTGAGTTTGTTTTCCCTTTGGTCTGGTACAGTACCTATTTAGAGACAGCACGAGGTATATAAGAGATATATAGTACTTGAATTAATTATTTCATGTCAGTGTCAAAATTTTGAGGAAAATTTGGATGACCTTAATGCGCTGTTCACATTAAAATGTGCATTAATCTAATTAGCTTTAGATTTGTTCCATTAGATTTGATGTTCATTATTTTAATTCGAATTAAATGGCAAAATGCGCATTAAACTCTTCATCATGTTCATGTGAACAGGGCATGATAAATGGTATTGATACTTCATACTTGTATGTGTTTACAGCCAACAAAAACATTCTTGCATTTGTTTTCTTTCTCTCTTAGATTTTCTTTTTTCTTACCTTTAACTTACTAGGTGAAAATAAGTTTACATTAATACGCCTCTTTGGTTTGACAAATTCCTCATGGCTAACTGTTTTTATAACATCCCCTCCTCCAGGCCTTGGAGCTATAGGTCTGTAGTTGTTAGACTTCGCAATAGGTGGGGTGCTGCTGTCTGTCTGATGTGTTGTGAGAGTTCGTATTTGTATCCTTTGTGGGGAACACTGAATAAATTGTTTTCCAGAATCAATGTGCTTCTGTGATTTGACTTCTTCCTCACGGTCCAGTGCTTTCACAGTATCCTCGTTTCCACTGGCTACAGGTTTAGGAGCTATTGGTCTAAAACTAACACTTGGCTTGGCAGTACAGCTATCTCCTGCCTTTTTTGGTGTAGGGGTTCTGATTCCAACATTAGGTCTTATTTTAAGTTTCCTTGGGGTGGGGGAATGTTTTATCATTCGTTTATTAGAATCAAACTTCTTTCTTGGTGTTACACATGATCTTGGTTTCTGATCTTCATTCGCTGGTATTGATGTCATATATTTCGTGCGAAGGAGCAATACTAAATCTTGTTTCTCTTTTTGCAACATTCCCATCTTGTTTACAAGATCGTAATCGATTTTGCTCAATTTGTTCAACTTCGAAAAACAAAATCCACACACATAAGAACTTAATCCATCGTTAGAGTGTGGTTGTATATCAAGAACTTGAGTAAGTTGTGAAAAAACACCAAAAGATTCAGAAAAAATAGATCGTCTGTACTTCTTTGGCAGATTTTCGTGACATATTCTACAAGTATTGCCTCCGTCACTGGAGGCCGCCATTGTTGTTTCTATGTAAACGCACCGCCAGTAAGACGCGATTTGATTGGGTTAGCCGCTCTGACTGCGTCCAATGAAATGACATTTTTTATATTCTTACTCGGGATGCTAAATATATCAAGGGGGAGAGTAGGACGACGGACGTATCGGACCCGCGATTTATGAAGATGACAAATGCGATGAGTCTTGAATTATCCATTTTGGACTCGATTTCAAGACCATGGGCGGAAAAGCAAAATTTTTAAAAATAAAAACGCCGGGTTTGTGCCCGGCGTTAATCAGGGTCAGAATATTGTTACAAAAACTAATATAAAAGTCAAAGAAATGGCGTTAAGAATATGAAAAACATGCAAAAGAAACTAAATATTTAGACGTAAACGGTAAGATAGACAATTTATCTTCTCAAGATTCTAAAAGATATTGGAAATTAGTTAAACTTTTAACAAAAAATACAGGTAAATCGTCCTCAATTCATCCTTTGCTAAATAATGAAACATTAAACATCGAAAATGACGACAAGGCAAAAGCGGAATTACTGAACCAATATTTTACCCCTATCTCAAATATAGATGACACTAATGTGTACCTACTAAAATTGACAGTACCTTAAGTAGAACAGAAATAAGTAATTGTAATGTGCTTGATATTCTTTAGAATCTTAAATTAGGAAAAGTGTCTGGTCTTGATGAGGTCAGTCATCACATGCTAAAGTACACAGCCGAAACAATATGTATTCCTTTAAAACTACTCTTTAACTTTAGGTACGGTGTCCCTGAAAATAAATTATTTTTACAAAACTTTGTAATGCAAAATCTTTCTTTTCATATGAAAGTTTACATTCTCATTTGAATAAATTTAAATTTTCTGGTAATTTTAACGCATACATTCTCAGTTACACGTATAGCCGTTTAAACGTAATTTTTAATTTGGGGTCTTTTCACTAGCGCCACCTACAATGTATTGCATTTGAACAATAGAGGTATATGAAGGTTTAACTTTACAAACTCGGCAATATTATGGTCGTTACTGCATATTTTCAAATAAAACGTTTTGTAGCTCCTTTTTTCCTACATCTAGACCCTTAGGAATAAATTTTACGTTTTCAAGTTTTTTTTAGGGACACTGTATCTTATATGTCTCTTTCTGAAAAACATGATCCGTACCTATGAAAAAAAGCGCGTATTATGCCTCTCCGCTAAAAAGACGAGCGTCCTTTGGTATTAAGTATAGACCCCTATCCCTAGTAAGTTCAGTTAGCAAAGTCTTTGAACGTTGTATAGTTTTAAAAATACCTTCACACTTATATGTTAGATAATGGGCTTATTGCAATCCGGATTTCTTCCAAATCACAGCACAGTCTATCAACTAATAGAAACTTGTCACAAAATTTGAATTAATAGAGAAAATTAATTAATTCACATGCCTTATATTCTGTGACGTAACCAAAGTCTTCGATAGTGTGTGGCAACGCGGACTTCTTCAAAAACTTAAATATTATGGCTTTGTTGGACACATATGATTTTATAAAACAGAGAACAGGCAGTAACGGTCGATAACTCTTCTTCTATCTTTCTTCAGACCAACGCCGGGGTGCCCAAGGGGTCTGTCCTTGATCCCTTCTTATTTTTAAAAATGATATCGCTGAAAATTTAATTAGTATTGCTCTTCTTTTTGCAGACAACACCTCTCTTCTTCACTCCCCAAATGTATAAATGACATTGAAAGAACTCTAATTCGGCAATACGAAAATATAGAACTTAGATTTGGTGATACCTTCCTTCAAAAGACTGCTACTTATAAACACTTAGGTATTACTTTTAGTTCTGATCGAAGGTGGTCATCACATTTAAATTTCAAATGCGAATCCGCAAATAAAAAAATTAACGTTCTTCGCAAATGAAAATGAACTCTTTCTCGGGATTTTTTTACACAAAATTTATAATACTTTCATTTTACCTACCCTTGAATCACAGGGGCTACAGTACACATAACAAAAATTAAAGAAGCTCCTCAGTTTCCATTGAAATTACAGAAAGAGTAAAGAATAAATTATTATACCCCCTCCCAACCACTTATAATACATAAACAAACACAAGGGGTGACTCGAATGACGATATCGCCCGATTCACTCAATCCCTTTTTAGCTCAAATTTTGTGCAATTGGTGAAAACTTGGTACCGATCGATCAAGAAACGTCTATTCTTCCTGAGTACATGATCAACTTTGCTATTTACCAGTGCAACTCTCTGTTATTGAGTGTAATCTATCACCCGTATCGAGAACCGTGTCAAAGGAAACGTGAAGGCAATTCGACTTTCACCTTGCTCTTCATCGTATAGGCTAGAATTGATTGAGTGAATCAGGCGATATCGTCGTTCGAGTCACCCCATGTGTTTGTTTATGTATTATAAGTGGGGGGGAGGGGGTACTTATTCTGTACTCTGTGTACTGTAGCCCCGGTGCTTGAATATGCTTCAGAAGTTTGGGATGGCTGCTCTATCCATGACTCAAAATAAACAAAATCCATCATCAAGCAGCTCGTATCATCACAGGTCTTCCTATGTACGCTAGCATCGAATAACTTAAATTTATATGGGAACAGGTTCGATGTGAAAGGCGCGAAATGAAGAAAATCTATTTTACAAAATTCGTCATAATTAAGCTCCAGATTATTTAGTAAATCTTCTCCCCGGACAAGTTCAGGACTCTTCTAGTTATAATTACAGGATACCGACGTACAGATTCCAGAGTTCTCTTCTTTCCTTCTACTTTACATCTATGGAATTCTCTGAGCCCCGAGATGAGGAGTAGTCCGACACTGTATCAATTCAAAATATTTTAAAGTCGATGACAGGAAATATTACATTCTCACTCGTATACGAAATTTATGTAGTAATTTGAATTCCGATTTATTCCGTGTTAACTTTTCTAATACTGCAAATTGTTCCTGTGGATAATTCTCGGAAGACTTAATTCACTTCTTGTTCGAATGTAATATTGATTCTAATCGGAGACAAATACTCCTTCGGAAAATACATGACATAGCTAATTTAACATACGAAGATATCCTGTACGGTTCCGATATGATCAGCCTGTCTGACAATATTAAACTTCAAAATCATGTTCTCCATTACATTAAAAGTCTCTTCTCTGTAAAACATAACAAAACAGAAATATGGTTTTGCAAACAGCCAGTCGCTGAAATACACGTCGCTTTAATATAATCATTCAATGTACAAGAATTGATGCATTTATAATAATGATATATAGCACATATTTGATATGAAAATTTGAATATTTGAGATCAGTCTGAGCTATATTTAGCATGTAGTTCGAAAAGTACATACTGATAAACACAATCCAGATCCTCCCAAGCCACACAGGAAAACAAGCCGATTTTTATCGGAAAAGTTAAAAACCTGCCCCCATCGCAATGCTTGGTAAAATCCTACCGGAAAGTGTTGAAAACGCTGGAGCAACGTTTTAGGGAAAATTTGATAAACAAACAAAATATAATTAAAAAATAAATTTTAACCAAAAATTTTAAAGAAAATTAGATCTGAACTGGTCAGCAGCGTGGCTAGAAGTGATTTCTTGTCTCAAGCGAGACACTTGTAACATGATAAATACTCGTTTATCATTGGTCAAATACAACATGTTATGTATTACTACGCAAAGACAATAAATTTCTACTGTACTGACGAAACGTAGAAATTTTATAGTCTCTTCTCTGTAAAACATAACAAAACAGAAATATGGTTTTGCAAACAGCCAGTCGCTGAAATACATAGAAGTGATTTCTTGTCTCAAGCGAGACACTTGTAACATGATAAATACTCGTTTATCATTGGTCAAATACAACATGTTATGTATTACTACGCAAAGACAATAAATTTCTACTGTACTGACGAAACGTAGAAATTTTATAGTCTCTTCTCTGTAAAACATAACAAAACAGAAATATGGTTTTGCAAACAGCCAGTCGCTGAAATACATAGAAGTGATTTCTTGTCTCAAGCGAGACACTTGTAACATGATAAATACTCGTTTATCATTGGTCAAATACAACATGTTATGTATTACTACGCAAAGACAATAAATTTCTACTATACTGACGAAACGTAGAAATTTTATAGTACTAAAAGGTTCTAGGTCATTATACAGGTAGACATTGTAAATCTATAGGCTCTATGTCTCTCTTTCCATAAGGGAATTATATATAAGTAGTATATATACATCAATTTATTCTGGTTTGTTTTCTTTTTCATTCTTTTCATGTTATTTATATTCAAGTGCATTACTTGTGTTTGCCTCTTATGACGAAATTGTATGATATATATGTTTGGGAGAGGGCGTTAATAATGTTGGCCTAACTTTTGCCCAATCCCATTTTCATGTTTTGGAATGTCGATGTTTAATTGTGTGCTCTATTGTGGGTACTGTTGAGATTATTGTCAGGATCTTCTTTAACTCATTGGAAAATAAAATATGTTTAAACTAAACTAAGAACAATGGTGAGAACATTATCCTTCATGCCAGCATGACCTCGGAGTTATTTCTTCACATTCAGCCCGGAAGAGAAAGAGGGCATAGAAATAAGTGGAAATTACCTCAGCAAAGAATCTGTTGGGATTTGTAGATGTTATAACCATTTATGGTTGGATTTTCATTGTTGACAATACATAGCTCACACAAGGCTTCACTAATTCAGAAAATGCCAATGTCACAATTTGCAGTATTTGAATCGATATGTGGTGGTCACTAGCATTTTGGCAAGCTGATAAAGCTCATAAGCTCATGAAACCAAGTATTTTGGCTACCTCTTCAATACACACTTTCCATAATATTTTGAAACATGACTTTACCATGTTTATTTCGAAGTGCCCTAGACCTGGTAGGAGTAAAATGTCCTGGAAATTTGTATTTTTTCAGTACAATGTATGTCGTGAACTAAGTAAGAATGGTAGTCCATCACAGCCTAGAATGGACCAAGCTCTCCCTCCAACGCAATTCCCATCGTGGATCATTTTTAAAACTTCTTCAACAGCATCGTATGAGCAAGGATTTACAAATATAGGTATCCAAGTAAATACTTTAGTTTGCCCGTCCTTGTAGCAATTAGGTAAATATGAATTATCGCATAGGTTATGTAAAGACATGTCTTTTCCATGCAATTCATCAAAATACTTTTTTCTAGTGTAGTACTTAAATACATGTTTTATACTTTTGGAACATTATATTTAACGAAAGTGCAATTTCCCTGATATACCTCTGTTCAGATTGTTGTATAGCCATACCTTTGCCGAAAGATGACGTAATGGCTGGATATAGGTATAGATATAGGGGGTAAAAGATGAATTGACGTAGAAATGACGGAAACATTACACTTTGAGTCGTATCTCACGTTCCAGTTCTTAGAATTGATTTGATTATTGTCAAAGAAACTAATTACATCTCTGTCTTGTGGTGTCACCGTGACGCTGTAGGCATCATTTCGTAGACTTGTCAAGAAAACCCGAATCATTCCATAAAGTATTAAGGAAGACATAATACGAACAACTGCCTTGTTTTCACTAGCTGTAAAATGTTTTTAAAACTCAAGGAGTAAAGACTCTTCATTTCTTTCTTGCATTCTCTCTTTTTCCTTCTGTCCAATGGCTTCAACAATGATAAATGTTCTTGTCCTATTTTACCATTTTTAATTTGTGTTACAATACACATGTAGCATTTCCTATTTCTAAAACGTTGGTCCTGTAGCATCATATCCCACCCATGAATATTTACATCGCAATATCTTATACACTTCTTGCATAGATACGTTGTCTTTTCACTGTGGTCTTTTCTTTCAACAAGTCCATGTATAATTGCTTTTGTAATTTTTTTCCCGTTTGTTCGTACAACACTATCATTGTTTTTTACCATTATATTGCCTTTTGCATCCTTTCGATCTTAAATAAAAATAAATAAATCAGAAAATAAATTTGTTTGTGAAATTCGAATCCCTACGTCTGGAATTTTGCCATTAGAAACATTATTTTGGTAAAATGGGTAATACTCAATGTGAAGTATGAAAGCCCTATCATTTACCATTTAAGAGTCATTTTCCAGGTTAAAGTTTTGAAAAAAAAAAAAAAAAAAAAAAAAATTATAAATAAACAAACCTAAAAATATATACCTCCGAATTTCAGATTATGTGAGAATGAAAAAAAAAATAATATACAAATGAATTAAAATAAATTAAAGAAAATGAATTAAATTTTTATCTTCAATCTCAAAACTCTAGGGCTAATTTAAGGCGTTCATGAATTTCTTTGCAAATTCTGTATCTTGAATAGTATCAGTAAGATAAAGTGAAATTCAGAATGTCATTAGAGAGGTTTAGTTACAAGTGCTTTCAACGTGTACGTATGACTTACAAGTACAAGTCACCGTTTGACGTCACAATCCGAAGACGTCATTTAGTTATACGTATGAACTGGAGAAGGTATAAGTATAGCTATGTAAAAAGGTATACGTGTAACTAGCTTCTTTTTAATCAGTTTAATTTGCAAGAAATGTACATCGAGATTCGTAAAACCTCGTCATAATGAAATTTAGAATCCTAAACGTGCTTTATAACACCGAAAACTGGAAGTTCAATAAATGATAAGTGTGGCAATTCTCGAAGAAGTTAGCCGTTCTGTAATCACGTGTAAAGCGTCGTTTACACGTCCATGACGTGTAGCTATACGTCACGTCATGACGTCATTTGATCAAAGACCGCAGGAAGCGATGACGTCATAAGTACACGTCGCGCTAAAACTTGTAACTAAACCTCTCTAATGTCTTACCTCAATAACTGGTATAAATGATAAATAAATTGCGTCAAGTTATGCCGTGTAATATCATTTTGCATGATATTCATACAGTATAGTTTTATTCAAAATCAAATATTATACGTTTACGTTTCCCCACAACAGCAAAATAACGTATATGTACAGCCACCGCAACCTAACGTGCAACAGATACAGGAACAATTACTGCAACCTCAGCCACAAATTCACTTGCACCAAAAGTATCAACCACCATATCAGTCACCACAACACTTCCAACCACAAGTGTAACCAAAACAAGTGCAACAACAAGTACAACCAATAGTGCAACAAATACTGCCACAAAACAACAACAAGAACATCCACAACAACTTATGCAACCACAGCAAATACAGCTAATACAAGCACCAATTGTGCAACCACTAAAACCCCAATAAATATAACCACGACCACCTCAACAAATGGTTCTACAAGTACCTCAACAACCTATGCAACAAGCAGTTCTCTAACAACCATTGCAACAATTACAGCAACCATTACAACAACAACCACAAGTCCAAGATCAAGGTCAAAACGTTCAGTTGAATGGACAACTCGATACTTTACCTAAAACTTTATATTATAATGGTAAAGAAAATGGGAACGCTTACGAAGTCAAAACAAACTGCGACGTTATTGTGAGAGTGTAAAGACCAGCTCTGCTGTGGTTTGAGAGGCAATGCAGGGGAATATTATGCGACACTGGCTACCACACATCCAGATTTAACTTTTAAGAATTCATTTAAAAGTTAAAGAAAAGAATTGGACTTCCTGAAATACCACAAAGGAGGGGATCTCCAACAACACCAGGTTGTAGCACCCACAGCAAAACCCCAAAACACCCAATGCAAAAACACAAAGCAGACAAGCACACAAAGAGACGCGCAAGGGACAAGGAACGTCAACGCACAACACAGAAACACTAAAAACAAAGGACTACACATAAACCAACGAGACAAATGGGCAACCGGTGCAGACTTAGGATGGCCATCTGCCACGTAAATAGCAGAAGGTATGGTTATCCTGGATTACGTGCGCACAACCCTCCCATTTTTCCGATTACCCAGAGGTCTCGAAGAACGTACAATTGTGGTGTAAAACAACCTCCTCATTGTCAGATGACCACACACGAACAAGACCGCAAAACGCAGGGGCCAAAGCAACACAGATGAATATGTAAATGGATATAAAAAGAGGGCATACGTAATACAATCCGTGCTCTGCCGCCGCGTGCTCATGTATGTTATCACCCGAGGAGTCCGACTGACATTCAGAGAGGACAGGTGGTCGGGGCCCTGTCTTCTCTAAAGAGGTTTGGACAGGGCCCGTCATGGAGTCCCGTCGTCACAGTCAGTCAGAGTGCAAGTTTTAAGAATGCGCTTGTACAAGACTGTAGATTGGTCAAGTACCAAGCCTAGTGTCCGTCTGGTGACATTAGGATCATACCCACGGTATAAAAGGCGTTTGATGATTCTGACGCATTTTGATAATGATGTTGTCTATCTTTGATCCTTCTTATCTTGTTAATAATGTCACCATAAAATGCAGGTTGTGAAATACCCAAAGTTATATACTCTGTTGCCTGTATTGGTCCGAATTTCAGAAGAAGTTGACAATATTTTTTGTAAAATTTCCAGAAAGTCTTTACTAGTTTGTGAAAGCGAAATCCTTGTCCTGAAAGTTTCTTGGTAATTTGTAAATTTCTACTATGAAAATCCAAAACATCAGTACATGCTCTAGCATACCGGATGAGCTGTGAAATATAGATACCATATGACGGTAATCTAGGAACATCGCCGTCAAGCCAGGGGAAATTTACCATGTTAAATCCAAAATCATCTCTTTTGTCATACACACTTGTATGGATCTCTCCATTAATAATTTTTGATATTTAGGTCCAAAAATGGTGTTTCTGTGTTTGAAACGTTTACCTTGTTTAAAATCAGTTCTTGTGGACAAATAACATTTTTATATTTCTCAAAAACAGGATTGTCGATAGCAAGAATATCATCCAGGTACCTAGAAGTACCAATGAAACATTTCACATCATCATTTTTTCTTTGTTTTTGAAGATTTTGGATAAATGCCTTTTCATACGTGTATAAAAATAAATGTGCAACAAGAGGCGCACAATTAGTACCCATTGGAATCCCTACAACCTGCTTGTAGAGTTTCTCACCAAAACTTACATAAATATTGTCCAAAAGGAAGGACAAGGCAATACACAGGTCACCACATGTCCATGATTTGTATGATTTGTAATCTGTGGCGGAAAAGAAACCCTTCGATTCAGAAGTACAAATATAAGTTTTCCCCTCTCGATCAAAACACCATTTAATGAGTCGTATGAAGATATCGTATTTGCTTCAAAATTTCTTGATTTCATTTTGTCAATCACATCCCCTGAATTTTTAATAGACCAAAAGAAGTTTACGCCATTCCTGTTCATGACACTTTCACAGTATTTTGCCACGTGTTCCTTTATAGCCGTGAGTGCTGACGTCAGATTTCTAGACAAAATTGATGTTGAGCAGTTGCTAGAATTAGCAATGTATCGAAACTTGTAAGGAGACTTGTGAAGTTTTGGTATACAGTATATTGTAGGGAGATCCAATTTAGAAATAGGGATGTTAAAAGAAGAAATTTCACTGTTATGTTTGTTCAAAATATTGGGAACACTTTCGTTGCTTTCGATATAAGTTTTAGTAGCGGAAGTTTCGAACCTAATGCTGATATGTAGTAGCGATTTCAAATTATTATAGTGTTGCTGGCTGCTTTGTCTGCAGGCGCGAAGACATATTTTTCATGTAAATTACGTAACTTGGATTTGAAATATCTTTCAGATTTAGAAATTGGATTTTCAAAAAGTTGAGGATTTTTAGCTCACCTGAGCCAAAGGCTCAAGTGAGCTATTGTCATAGTGTGGCGTCCGGCGTCCGTCGTCCGTCGTCCGTCGTCCGTCGTCCGTCCGTCGTAAACTTTTAACATTTTCAACTTCTTCTCAAGAACGGCTGAAGGGATTTTGATGAAACTTGGTATGCATGAAGTACTAAAGGTCCTCTACCAAGTTTGTTCATTTCGGCTCGATCCCTTCAGGGGTGGATCCAGGGCGGGGTCAAATAGGCCCCGGAGGGTACCCCTCTTCAAAAATCTTCTTCTCCAGTTCCACTGAATGGATTGAAAAACTAATTGTATCTATGTGATCTAGAAGGATGTATGATTCAAGTTTGTTCATTTCGTTAAAATCCGACAACTAATTTTTGACGCGTTTTTGACGTCTTTTCGGACTTAGTCAGAAATGCACATTTTTGCACTTTTTCTTTAAATAACTCAATAAGTGTATGATTTTACACACTCATTTACTACATATTTATCATATTTAACTTACTTAATGCTTTGATATGTATTTTATGCTTAAATTTTATTTTTTTGATTTTTTATGAATTTTTTTCTTATGTAAAAAGGAAGGGGGGGGGGGTGATTTTCATACATTTTCTGCTTATTTTCTATAACCACTCTTCAGATTGTCATGACAATTTGTAGGTATGAGGTACTCATGCATGGTACCCTACAAGTGAAAGAATTTTGTCCAGATATCCACTTTTGGATTTTTAAGGAATATTTTTTAAGATTGTACATAGGTATAATGTATGTTTTCCATGCCCAATGGACCCATGGGGAGTGGCTTCAAACCCCGGCGGGACCCCAACAAAATTTTTTCCCCTTTTTATTAGCTCACCTGAGCCAAAGGCTCAAGTGAGCTATTGTCATAGTGTGGCGTCCGGCGTCCGTCGTCCGTCGTCCGTCGTCCGTCGTCCGTCCGTCGTAAACTTTTAACATTTTCAACTTCTTCTCAAGAACGGCTGAAGGGATTTTGATGAAACTTGGTATGCATGAAGTACTAAAGGTCCTCTACCAAGTTTGTTCATTTCGGCTCGATCCCTTCAGGGGTGGATCCAGGGCGGGGTCAAATAGGCCCCGGAGGGTACCCCTCTTCAAAAATCTTCTTCTCCAGTTCCACTGAATGGATTGAAAAACTAATTGTATCTATGTGATCTAGAAGGATGTATGATTCAAGTTTGTTCATTTCGTTAAAATCCGACAACTAATTTTTGACGCGTTTTTGACGTCTTTTCGGACTTAGTCAGAAATGCACATTTTTGCACTTTTTCTTTAAATAACTCAATAAGTGTATGATTTTACACACTCATTTACTACATATTTATCATATTTAACTTACTTAATGCTTTGATATGTATTTTATGCTTAAATTTTATTTTTTTGATTTTTTATGAATTTTTTTCTTATGTAAAAAGGAAGGGGGGGGGGTGATTTTCATACATTTTCTGCTTCTTTTCTATAACCACTCTTCAGATTGTCATGACAATTTGTAGGTATGAGGTACTCATGCATGGTACCCTACAAGTGAAAGAATTTTGTCCAGATATCCACTTTTGGATTTTTAAGGAATATTTTTTAAGATTGTACATAGGTATAATGTATGTTTTCCATGCCCAATGGACCCATGGGGAGTGGCTTCAAACCCCGGCGGGACCCCAACAAAATTTTTTCCCCTTTTTATTAGCTCACCTGAGCCAAAGGCTCAAGTGAGCTATTGTCATAGTGTGGCGTCCGGCGTCCGTCGTCCGTCGTCCGTCGTCCGTCGTCCGTCCGTCGTAAACTTTTAACATTTTCAACTTCTTCTCAAGAACGGCTGAAGGGATTTTGATGAAACTTGGTATGCATGAAGTACTAAAGGTCCTCTACCAAGTTTGTTCATTTCGGCTCGATCCCTTCAGGGGTGGATCCAGGGCGGGGTCAAATAGGCCCCGGAGGGTACCCCTCTTCAAAAATCTTCTTCTCCAGTTCCACTGAATGGATTGAAAAACTAATTGTATCTATGTGATCTAGAAGGATGTATGATTCAAGTTTGTTCATTTCGTTAAAATCCGACAACTAATTTTTGACGCGTTTTTGACGTCTTTTCGGACTTAGTCAGAAATGCACATTTTTGCACTTTTTCTTTAAATAACTCAATAAGTGTATGATTTTACACACTCATTTACTACATATTTATCATATTTAACTTACTTAATGCTTTGATATGTATTTTATGCTTAAATTTTATTTTTTTGATTTTTTATGAATTTTTTTCTTATGTAAAAAGGAAGGGGGGGGGGGTGATTTTCATACATTTTCTGCTTCTTTTCTATAACCACTCTTCAGATTGTCATGACAATTTGTAGGTATGAGGTACTCATGCATGGTACCCTACAAGTGAAAGAATTTTGTCCAGATATCCACTTTTGGATTTTTAAGGAATATTTTTTAAGATTGTACATAGGTATAATGTATGTTTTCCATGCCCAATGGACCCATGGGGAGTGGCTTCAAACCCCGGCGGGACCCCAACAAAATTTTTTCCCCTTTTTATTAGCTCACCTGAGCCAAAGGCTCAAGTGAGCTATTGTCATAGTGTGGCGTCCGGCGTCCGTCGTCCGTCGTCCGTCGTCCGTCCGTCGTAAACTTTTAACATTTTCAACTTCTTCTCAAGAACGGCTGAAGGGATTTTGATGAAACTTGGTATGCATGAAGTACTAAAGGTCCTCTACCAAGTTTGTTCATTTCGGCTCGATCCCTTCAGGGGTGGATCCAGGGCGGGGTCAAATAGGCCCCGGAGGGTACCCCTCTTCAAAAATCTTCTTCTCCAGTTCCACTGAATGGATTGAAAAACTAATTGTATCTATGTGATCTAGAAGGATGTATGATTCAAGTTTGTTCATTTCGTTAAAATCCGACAACTAATTTTTGACGCGTTTTTGACGTCTTTTCGGACTTAGTCAGAAATGCACATTTTTGCACTTTTTCTTTAAATAACTCAATAAGTGTATGATTTTACACACTCATTTACTACATATTTATCATATTTAACTTACTTAATGCTTTGATATGTATTTTATGCTTAAATTTTATTTTTTTGATTTTTTATGAATTTTTTTCTTATGTAAAAAGGAAGGGGGGGGGGGTGATTTTCATACATTTTCTGCTTCTTTTCTATAACCACTCTTCAGATTGTCATGACAATTTGTAGGTATGAGGTACTCATGCATGGTACCCTACAAGTGAAAGAATTTTGTCCAGATATCCACTTTTGGATTTTTAAGGAATATTTTTTAAGATTGTACATAGGTATAATGTATGTTTTCCATGCCCAATGGACCCATGGGGAGTGGCTTCAAACCCCGGCGGGACCCCAACAAAATTTTTTCCCCTTTTTATTAGCTCACCTGAGCCAAAGGCTCAAGTGAGCTATTGTCATAGTGTGGCGTCCGGCGTCCGTCGTCCGTCGTCCGTCGTCCGTCCGTCGTAAACTTTTAACATTTTCAACTTCTTCTCAAGAACGGCTGAAGGGATTTTGATGAAACTTGGTATGCATGAAGTACTAAAGGTCCTCTACCAAGTTTGTTCATTTCGGCTCGATCCCTTCAGGGGTGGATCCAGGGCGGGGTCAAATAGGCCCCGGAGGGTACCCCTCTTCAAAAATCTTCTTCTCCAGTTCCACTGAATGGATTGAAAAACTAATTGTATCTATGTGATCTAGAAGGATGTATGATTCAAGTTTGTTCATTTCGTTAAAATCCGACAACTAATTTTTGACGCGTTTTTGACGTCTTTTCGGACTTAGTCAGAAATGCACATTTTTGCACTTTTTCTTTAAATAACTCAATAAGTGTATGATTTTACACACTCATTTACTACATATTTATCATATTTAACTTACTTAATGCTTTGATATGTATTTTATGCTTAAATTTTATTTTTTTGATTTTTTATGAATTTTTTTCTTATGTAAAAAGGAAGGGGGGGGGGGTGATTTTCATACATTTTCTGCTTCTTTTCTATAACCACTCTTCAGATTGTCATGACAATTTGTAGGTATGAGGTACTCATGCATGGTACCCTACAAGTGAAAGAATTTTGTCCAGATATCCACTTTTGGATTTTTAAGGAATATTTTTTAAGATTGTACATAGGTATAATGTATGTTTTCCATGCCCAATGGACCCATGGGGAGTGGCTTCAAACCCCGGCGGGACCCCAACAAAATTTTTTCCCCTTTTTATTAGCTCACCTGAGCCAAAGGCTCAAGTGAGCTATTGTCATAGTGTGGCGTCCGGCGTCCGTCGTCCGTCGTCCGTCGTCCGTCCGTCGTAAACTTTTAACATTTTCAACTTCTTCTCAAGAACGGCTGAAGGGATTTTGATGAAACTTGGTATGCATGAAGTACTAAAGGTCCTCTACCAAGTTTGTTCATTTCGGCTCGATCCCTTCAGGGGTGGATCCAGGGCGGGGTCAAATAGGCCCCGGAGGGTACCCCTCTTCAAAAATCTTCTTCTCCAGTTCCACTGAATGGATTGAAAAACTAATTGTATCTATGTGATCTAGAAGGATGTATGATTCAAGTTTGTTCATTTCGTTAAAATCCGACAACTAATTTTTGACGCGTTTTTGACGTCTTTTCGGACTTAGTCAGAAATGCACATTTTTGCACTTTTTCTTTAAATAACTCAATAAGTGTATGATTTTACACACTCATTACTACATATTTATCATATTTAACTTACTTAATGCTTTGATATGTATTTTATGCTTAAATTTTATTTTTTTGATTTTTTATGAATTTTTTTCTTATGTAAAAAGGAAGGGGGGGGGGGTGATTTTCATACATTTTCTGCTTCTTTTCTATAACCACTCTTCAGATTGTCATGACAATTTGAGAATTTTGTCCAGATATCCACTTTTGGATTTTTAAGGAATATTTTTTAAGATTGTACATAGGTATAATGTATGTTTTCCA